>JARHVA010002489.1:1570000-1647500 GCA_037957365.1 Torreya grandis
TATTTATGAATTTTTATGCACAGTTTTAAAACACAGTCACTTCAAAATGAATATCTTCTATCTATATAGATCTTCATCAATTATAGGATACTCGATCAAGTAGTTTGACATAGTATTCCTCTTTAGGTCCATATTAACATACATAGTCAAAACAATCAAATTTTTATATTATTTTCCTCTACCAATATACAGGTCAACAAATGATATCAAATGGGTCGACTCTATTTGTAATCTCTTCATGAGTAGACAAGATTTTACAAACTTGGTTGAACTAGTTGACCTAATTGGTAAAATTTGAAATAAACATTTGAGCATCATCGCATAAATTTTTTTGACCTAATCATGTTTAATTATACCATGGTTCCTTTATTTTCTCTCTCTATCATTTTAGTTCTTCCATTAGTACTATTTTTCATAAGTTTTTAATCTATAAAACTATAACCCTATAGCTAACTAGATCACCTTGGTTGATTTAGTTCTATAGTCTATCTTTTGTCTAAGAGACATAGTCGACCTATTCACCTTTGTTCTTAAAGACCTTACTTATATAGAATAAAAATAACCTAGTCAACTTTGTTTTATACTACTTACATATATTTTTGCTTGAACCAACTTTGTAATATTATCAATCGAGGAATTAACATCTATTTTCTAGTAATTAATTCAGCTTTCCTTTTCATTTATTTTCATGCTTAGATTAAATCACATAGTTTGAATAGGTTTTTTTTTTAATTGCCATTTTATTTACACTTTTATACTCTTTTTCACATAATACCAAATCAATTTACATTCAAAAAACATTAAGCATTTATCTTCCCAAGGCCTACCTACTTGGATTTCATCACCAAGAGGGAAGCCAACTTAGTTTTTTGGCCAAGTATAAACATGTGGTTGATGATATATATTTTCAAATCACTCAACACACTTATTACTATGTGATTATGAAGTGAGGGGGTAGGCCCAAATAACAAGCTAGTACCATCACCGATACAAATCCCTTTCAACCCAAACTTTTTGAAACTAACCTTAGATTTCTTTTTAGTTCTCTATTTCAGCTAACTTTCTTATCACACTAAAAATTAAAATTTATTATAACTTAATAACACTTAGGATGACCAAGTATTTATCATTTATTTTTTAGTTGTTGCTTGTTATTTGATCATTATGTGTTGTATTCCAAAATTTGCATTGGCCAATGTTGGTGCAAGGTTTATTCTGTGTGTTCTAATTGGATCAGTGACATTGATCCAATTTCTTGTGAACTTGCTTTCATTATTGCTTATAATTATCTTGAAAAAAATTCCCCTATTTTAGAACACTATCATCTTGGTCGATACGGTCTCTTATAGAGTGTTAAACCTTCCTACCTGTAATACACAGTCAACCTACATGACTATGTGTTTTTATCTCCTTATTCAATTCTCTATTTAGTTGTATAAAGCTGACCTACACAATTGTGTATCCTTATATTTCTATTATCTTCCCTAGGTTATAGAACACAGTCGACCAATTTGACTCTATACCCTATTTTCTAATTTTGTCTTTACAGTATCCCTATTTAGGTCCCTTATTTCATCATGAACTTTCTATTTGAATATAACACAAAGTTAAACTCAATAAATATTATGAGCTTTACCAATCCTAAGAGGTTCCCCATAAATAGCTTGTGGCTTCCACTTTAGATGAAATCAATGTGCATTTGGCCACTCACACTACCAATTATAGAACTCCCCCTCATTTATATTCAATTTGTAACCCTATTTTATCCTTAGAATATTATCTAGAATTAAAATACACTCCTAAAATGTTTTTCTTCATTAATGAGTTTCCTTAACATAAGGTAAAATATCCTTCAACTATTTACAATCTTATGATAAGTAGTCAAACAAAAGAACCCCATTCACCTTCCCCCACATTCTCTCATGGATTTGTGGGAGATACCTTATTTTATTCTCAACCTCTCCCTTATATTTTTACTACTCATACTATGACCTCTTCTTCCTTGATGTATTCAACCTCCATGCCAAGAATATCTACCAACATGGCAAGTTTAACATCTGGTAGGCCTTTTTAAAGACCCCTACTTAGTCACTCCACTAGTGCACCATTTACTACCCATGGTAATCATGCCACTAGTACTTATTTTTATTCTAATCCTTTGACTAGTGCATCTTTTACTACACATGTTCATCATGATACTAGTGCCTCTTTTATAACAATACCTCTTTTAGTGTTGTGCATGCCAATACTCATAGTGGAACCCAAGCCATTAATATGTTAGTTCTTTGCATGCTGCATAAACTAATCAAAATACCACTCAAACCCATCAAATCTTATTGTTAAATCCTAGACAAATGAATGATTTTCACAATAATAATTCCAATAAAATGATGCAAATGTAGAATCAACTTATTCATCTTTCAAATCAACTTCAATAAGTTCTATGGGGAGCACAAAATCAAAATTACCCCACCCCCCCTTAAGTATTCCCATGGAAACCTAACTCCCCAACCACCCCTTATTAACAAAATGATTAAACATATTCAAAATAAACCTCTTATGCCTCAAATTTCCAACATAGATATAGGAGGTATCACACATAACATTAGTTATAATGGGTCAACTGATCCTACCTTACATTTTTAAATGTTTGGTAGTATATACAAAGATTGGATCAAGTTAAACACTTTTGTTGCTACCAAACTATTAGTGGAAACCCTCTCTAGAGATGATTTAGATTTGTATAATCAACTTCTGTCCCATTATATCATTAGTTTGAAAGACTAGTTAACTCTTTAGTACAAGAGTTTTAAACTAGTGACCTCCTTAAGAATACCTTGGCTTATTTTATCAATTATAACAAACTTGAAACTAAAACCACACAAGATTTCATCAAATGGTGGAAGACCTTGTCCAATAAGTGTGAGCATAACATGGAAGATGATAATCTCTTTCATATATTAATTAACTCTCTTTATCCTAAGTTACAATATCAGGTTAGGAATTTCTCTCCAATAAATGTGGAATAGGCCCTTGACCAATCCAAACACCAAGATTTTATCATGCATTAGTTTGATCCATCCCAACCTCCCATGGGCACTCGCATACTCATAAAAATAAAAACCATCATGCTACCAATGATGGTGTCAATGATTCCTATGATACCATTCATAATATTCAATCCATTGCTCCTAACCCTATTATGAAGCAAGGTTCCCCTTTAAACAATACCCTTAATCCTTAATTTTATCAAATAAACAACATCAATGTTCATAAACCATTATCCTTAGCAGAACTCTAAAATCATCTACTAAGGCCTCTTCCAAGAGAGAGTGACCCCACTCACCCTATGAAATTGTGGTATAATTTAAATAATTTTTTTTTTGCTTCATGCTAGTTAGGGTCACTTTCACAATACTTGTAGGGAATTACATAACTTAGCTATGTATTTCCTCCTTAGTATAAATTTTGATCACAATTCCCTCATTTTTAAGTGCTAACAAGCCTATGATATAGCCTTCAAATCTCATGAAACACAAAATAAAGATCAATATTTGAACTAGGATAATGTTCATCTAGCCATCTATAAATACCCTCTTCCAAATCAATAATACAATAATGACAAGCCTACTCCTTCCCCCAACATTGAAAGTATTATAGACCAAATTCACAAAGAGAATGTGGTAAATATGACTAATATGTAAATGGTAGTTTCTTTCATTTATTCTCATCATATACACATGCGCCAAACATCCCAAACACTTTATGGTATCCAAGCTTCTTCCCCATCTCACCTAACAAAGTTAGGGCAAGAGGACCTTATCTCTTTTCATAAACCAATGGATAACACCTCTCACACTATTTATATAATTTACATAACCTCTCTACCCATTGAAAACACTCTTAAACCTTGTAATGACACTTTTTCAAATCAATCACAAGATAAACCACAATCAAATACCAAATCATCTTAAGATAATCAACCAATTTTTCCCCAAACTAAACCAATCATGTCTTATCAACACAATTTTACATGCATTTTTTCTCCTCCTTCCCAAGATTTCCTCCAAAATTATGCACCTCTCTCTAATATTACACTCAATTTTTATGATGAATGGGACCCTCTCTCAAAACATACCAATCTCCCATCTCAAATACCCTTTCTTAAATTCATGAGAACTTCTTCATGCAATTGCAACCATATGATGTAACTATTATTCAAGATGAACATACATCATCCTCTTGGGTCATAAGATAGTATCTTACAATAATGTGAAGAGATATCTATACATGTTGATGAAATAATGGACACTTCTCTTTATCTCGAATTTCATATTGCTTTCATGATCCCAGATGAGATTTTACTTCATGCATATGATCCTCCACTCTTTATAAGCATTCAAATTGGTGATATCTAAGTTAAAAATTATTTTATCGATGAGGGTTTAGGTACTTATATAAACGTAATCTTAAATATAAACGTAGCATGTGTCAAGGTTATGATTGAAGGAAAATGCCTTCTTGAAGTTACATGTGGCTCCCTATTACCATCTCACCTATCACTAATAAAGTAAAGGTAATGATATTAAAATTTACCCTTTCCTAAAATATCTTACTTGGTAGGCCTTGGACTCATTGCATGAGGGATGTCACCTCTTCTACTTATCAATGTGTCAAGTTCCCCCATAATGGTGCTATCTATAGGATTCAAGAAGACACTAACCCTTAGAATATTAAATTATTCCATTAATGTGGTGTATTTAAAATTCCCTAGAACCCTTATCGAGTGTTCTAATTTAGGAATATCAACATTTTAACTTTATTTTTAACTCTACTCGAGGTTATCATGATTACCCCAAACTCATTGGTAACATACCACCTAACTTATTAGACTCCAATGACGATGATCTAGATGAGATTAACCTCAAGATAAAAACATCAAATCTCTCTCCTCATCTCATTTCACAAATTTCACCATCCTTTAATATGTGTTCTTGTTAGCCACCTATTGATGATATACCTATGGTCTTAACCAAGACTCAACATTATATTCATCATGCAACTTTTGATTATAAGATCATCCCTACTTGCACCATTGAGCTTAATACACTTGACTATGACAATGGTTATACTTTAGATGATCCCTTTATAGGATATCTTGTTCAAGATAGAGATGTTGAGATCCTTTATTATCTTTATTATTTATTTTAGTCTTTCCATTCCTTTTATCATATTCTATCTTATATAGTTCATAATTATAGTATTACTCCTCTTGTTTTTAGGGTAGAGATGGAGTGTTTGCATGACACACCTTAGTGTATAAAAATACTCTTAGGAGCATGATTATGGATCATGCTATGATTGATCCCTATCATTTTTATAGATCCCAATATCCCTATATCATGCTTCCCCTAGAGATGATTGTTATTAGCCTTGAACTATCTACACATCCTGCTTCTCCCATAGTTGAGCATATTTTGAATCCTACTCCCACTCTACCCTTAGTTGAGCCTCATCCTACATCTAATTATTATTTTTATTTAGACTAACCTATCCTAGTCTCTCCATTATCCCCACCTCCCCTTAGTGATGTCCTTCTTCTTTTATTACATCTTGATCCCTTAACCACCAAATGGGTTTATCACCCTTACTATGATATTCATATAGTTTCTAGTAATGAATAGATATTTATAGTTATAACATCCTTCCTTGGCTCTTTCTTCTAATTATTTTATTATTAAACCTACAAAGTCTACTAACAAGTATATATATTGCTTCTATGGCATAGATAATCATTCCTCCAACAATTATCAAAAACTTTGCTAATACATCGACACATTATGCCCTACCCTTCCTCAACCTAAATACAAAGTTATACCTCCTACCAAGTTGTTACATAATTATATCCCCAAATATGGAGAAGTATATTGTCTTTGGCACTAGTGTGGTATTCATCATATTGATCATTATTTCACCATCCATCAAGATCTTCATGATCACCTCATGACCATTCCTCAACCCACTATTCCCCCTCCCATAGGTTATCCACTAATAATGCTCCTCTTTCTTCACCCATGGATCCTAATCCACCTATGTTTACTTCTTCACATGTGGCTCCTACACCACTTATGTCTTCTCCTCTACTTGTGGTCCCTTCTCCACCAGTGGTGCCACCTCCTTGTCCTACATCTATCATTCCAGCATCTATTCCCCTTCTTGAGTATTCTATGCATGAGGGACCTCATTAACATTATCCTTCAACTATACTTAATTTTTCTAAAGGATATTCAATGAGAGGTCTTTTAATAGCTTTTCCTGAGGATCGATGAGACTCTTTATTCTATTAGAGTCTAGCTTCATAGAGACATATTAGATGTTATGGATAATATATGCGAATAGATTTACCAGTATTTGTGAACATAGCATGATGTTCCTTTACTTTCATATTCATTATTATTATTAAATTATATTTATAATCCACTTTTATTTATATTTTATATCATTTGGCTTTGTGTCAAATTTTTATTCACTTATCTATCTTACATGGATCTTTATATTTCACATTATGTATTGTATATGGTTTCATTTATTTCATTTTATTCTTATGGATTATTTTTACATTATTGTTTTCATGATTTTATTTCTTTTTCATGGATGTATTTGTATTTTCTCATGATTTTTTATTACCTTAGCTCATCCAACATGGATAATAATTATGAGTTGGTTATACAAACCTTGCTCCCCTTAGTAATCCTTCTTTATCATGTGATTAGTTAGAAAAAAAGTCATCTCATTGTAATTCTCTATCTTACCAGTCCAATTTGGATCTCTCTTTATTCCCTTATTTCCTTTCATAAACTAAACATACACATCGTTGAAACTTCAGATAACATACTGGTTTATAGGCAAGCCTAAGTATTTAATTCAATAATGTCTTTGGATACTTAGTTTCCTTTATCCAAAGTAAAAATCTCATTTGTGTGTGTCATTTATATCTATCATGTTGGTTATTCCAAATTCATATGGAGAAAGAATCTTAAAATCCATAAAATTTTAAAATCCAAATCATTTAAACAAAAGGCAATGATCCAAAAGGCAACATTCAAAATTTCAAAAGTGAAATCACACTAAAAGATGTGATCCAAAGCATATCTTATTTATAATCAAATCTCAAACTTCATAATTGGACTCATGATAAAGTTGAGGTCCATTGTGGTGTAGAAGGCCAATAGACTGAAAAGGAGAATAAAAAATATTTTAGTTCCACCTACTTTCTCACAAAAGTACCCCATATTCATAGTAGACCAATGGCTTTGTAAGAGGTCCTAAGGAAAAGGGAACATGCTATGGGAAGGTAGGTCCATTTTAATTTTCTTGTTTAATATAACCAACATGAGTCTATCTTAATATCTCACTTGTTTATAGATATAGCTTTGCACTTTTTATGAATGGGTATCCTTTGTATATTGATGGTCACTAGCCACTTAGTTTCTTTTATGTGTCCTTAGTATGCCTCATGTTTCCTACAGTCTTATCATAGGTGCTTAAATTATGATTTTTACATTACCTCTTTCATTTACAACATTCCTAATATTCCCCCTTGATAACTATTGCTTTGTTAACTGATCATCCCCCTACGGATCCCGTTTATGAGTTGCATTATAAGACCAGACGTTCCTCACAAATTACCACATTTCAACCATATTTTTAAATCATTCTCATAGTTATTTACACCTCATTGTTTTTCTCTTTGTGATTTTCAATGTAATACCATGGATAGGACTAGGTCTTCATAAAATATTCCAATACCCAAGTCACAATTAAATTACATGTGTTAAATTTGAGATGAGTTTTTATTGATTATGAGTTACACACCATTGACATGCTTCCCATCTTGATATAGTATGTTTTATGCTTACTTCATTGATATTTCACTTGTATCTTCTTATTTTCCAGTTACATGTATGCTTACAACCATTTACTTAAATTTTTCATACTACCCAACATGAATTAGTGTGAACAATTTACATTCATTTTTTCCAATTTTTTTTTTTTTTATACTTCCCAATATGTTTTAGTATGATTGATTGACTTAATTATTTTATTTTTTATACCATTTTGCTTTTCATGTGCCTTCCATTTTATTACATTCTTTTCATAATTCCAAATGTGATATAGTGTGATTTTACTTGTTTTAATTTGGTGCAAATATTTTTTATGGTTTAAAATTTGTTATCTCTTTTTACCATCTTTGGTTTATTATATTTAGTCATATTTTTATTTATAGATTTCCCATCATGATATAGTATGTAATACATTTGTTTTTTATTACTTATAATTTTCCAAGTCATTTTTGCCTTTTTATTTTTAGGCATGCATATGTATCACATAATTATAGAGAATAAAAAACTCCACATATATTTTCCATAGCATATATAACAAAATATAAATACATGTGCTACAAATAAATATATCCATGTATCAACATTTACAACCATGTATTACTCATAATGTCAAATACAACTTTCAAAATCATATATATATATATATAATTGTGTTTTACACAATATAAAGTACAAAGTAAAAAATAGCTCAAGCTCTAAGGTTGGGCTCCATCATGCCTATTTTATGGTTCAGCCACGCTACCCATAAATGCCTAGGACTATCCCATATAAATGGTATGCTATAACAATGTAGTCTAAGTTCTCAAACTTGCTACATATCCCTATAGATTGGCCACTTGGGTCTGCTCTTATCCTAGCTAGATAGTGGTAGCCATGTACAACACTCTCTCCTAAGCCAAGGTCTATACCTCTCCATATCCCACCCCTGTTAGTGGTTTTAATCTATCCCCACATGCCTATAACTACCTCATGGCCTCTCCTGCCAATATAAACTAGCCCACCTAAGTTAGGGTAGATGGTACCATAGAATCATCCAACATGGTGGGGTCATATGGGGCCAACACCCCATCTAAAATATCATGGTGCATAGCCATAAATAAATATCCCCATATGATCTCCTCTATTGTAGGATCTACAAAACCAAAACCACATAGATAATAAATCACATATATATCTCAAAAGCTATCTATATATCTATTATAATAAAATATAACTAGTGTCCTATCTCAAATATTAAATCAAAATTACATTTCTCACCAATTTTAGTGTCACCAATCACCATCTCCCTATTTGATCACCCACTAAGCACAATATCTCTATCTTCTCATCCATCGAGTACCTCCTTCATAAGTTACCTATGTACTAGTATAAATCTAAGAGTCACCACTTGTACATGTTATGATCTTCTCTTGAGAGTTTCCTCTATGGACCAACTACATCCTAGAATAGCTACTAGGTCCTTTTGTATTATCACTCTCACCTATGCCTACTCTCACCAGTAATGTCTCCTTATATAATGGGGTTGGGGTGTCTATCACCACTACTTTGATGGTACCTATTGTGGTGACTATTATGGGCCTACATCCATATCCATGACATCTCCCCATGCTACCACCTACTACCATGTTCAACCCATCCAAGGTCTAGTACATCATGGCCTATTCAAAAGTATCTCCACTGGTACTCCTCTCCCCATAAATTCTATAGCATGCCATTCCTAATAAGTAAGAACTACTAGAGGGGATACTAGGTGTGGGAGTTTGAATTACCCTAGTAAGCATGCCACTAGATGTGACTCTACCCATGAATTATAATAGCCTATGATTTGCACCCATGCTAATATTATAGTAATGGTTGAACAAATAAGCCATACAGTAGTAAGGTGCATGTAGGGCTACCACATAATCTTCCCTCATTTGATAGTCTACAATGCTGACACATGAGGCATGGCCTAAGCTACATGGTCTTACCTCCATTTTATGACCTGAAGTAACCTATCATCAACCACATTGGGCAACCCAACTAGACAATACATGGGTAATATCTCATATATTTAGGCACTCAACAAAATAACCAACCCCATGGTCTTATACCCTCTAGATAACATCCCATACATATCATGCATGATCTAGACCTAGATGATAGCCCTAAAATTATAAAGTTCTTCATGATATAATATGGATTGGCACAAGGCTATCACATGTAATGGTAATTTAATGTTTGACTTGTGACACAACACTTGTGCTATCATAATTCCTACCATGGCCTTTCACATGTTTGAAATATCTAAAATATATACATGAAAAAAACTCACCCTCAATATAGGGTATATCTTCTTTGAGTACATCGACCACTGAGCTAGACTTCATCACTACTCAAGATCATTTAATGTACTAGTGATCTCTAGTGTTCCTCCTATTGGTAATCCAAAAAATATGTAGACATCCTCTAGTTTGATACCCACCTCAATGGTCTCCCCATCCACCACCCATAAAAAAGTGTTTGTTAAACATTCCCACACTTCAAGGAACATGAAAATGAGATCAACACTAAGCAGGATCTACCTCATCTCCATTATCCTCTGAAGCCTAGTGTGATTAGTCATGCTTTGTCCATGTTAGTCAATTGATATATTAGGTCTAGAAGTCATGATACATCTATCAAGCACTAATACCTCTAGTAGCTCTATAAAATATCAAACAATAAAGGATGTATCAGATCTCCATGTCATAAATCATTGAAATGAATTATTAAAAACTCACAAATTATCCACTTACATCATCTAGTTTGATTTAGTTTCTCAATTTTCTATAGAATCATCATATTTAATACTAAATCAACCATGTATCTTATTTTTGATACTAAGTTAGTGACTTCTATTTACAACTAGATAAGCCTAATCCATATTACATCAGGCATCTTATTAATTTATAATACTATATCAGCCCTGTAATACACATTCATCCTCATTCTTTGATACTACATCAGACCTATCCAATAAACTATGTTAGCCCTATCATACGCAGTCAGCCTTGTCCTCCCAACTAACTAAGTCAGCCTAATGTTATGTAGTCAACCATGCTTTACTATTCTAAATTATCCCACTATTATGTAAATGGCCCTATCATTATTGCTTGCCTTATATACTAATTCAACTAGGATAACTCTATTCTTACATAGTGGTGAATTTTTGACCATTTATCATAAATGCCTTAGGCATTTATTAGTTCAACTTATTCCCACCTAGTACCCTGTTATACCCCTAGTTTATGTAAAATTTTCTTAAGGTTCATCTCGGTGCCTAGATTTTTCCTATCAATAAATTTTATATATTTAATTCAATTTTAAATTTAAAAATTTAAATTTTTTGAAATTACCAATTGCTTACTTGTGTTACACTCTTTATGGCCATTATGTGTCCCCCTCTCTCAACTATCATCTCCTCACCATGATGTCTCTTTGGTCTCACACTAGGTCTATCAGAGCTTTAATTTTTTAGAATAGTAAAAATAAAAAATGAATTATTTTTCACCTATTTATAGTTACTATTCAAAACTATTTACCTTTCAATTTTTTACTCCCAGATTCCATATTTTGATCATATCTTTGTTTCTACTAGCTCTTTTTTTGAACTGTAAAATGTTTTGAAATCCTAACATTATAGAGAATATTTTAACCTATTATATGTATATGTTTCAAATTTTTTGATTTTTTGATTTTTTTTTGCAAAAATATATAGGTTCATGTAATGTTCCCTTCAATGGACACCTTCACATTTCCTACATCTCCTTCTTTATCTACAACACTAAGGTAAGTAAAGGTACATGTTTTTCAATCCTATCCTTTCATTTAAATTATTTTTTCCTTATTATAATTTATTTATCTTTGATATTATGTGTTACTATGTTCTTTTCCCAAAGTACCATCTCGTGTTGCACCTAAGAGACACGTAATGAGATTTGAGTGGGATATATGTATACACATAATATTTTCAATTTTCTATATCTTTAAATAACCCATTGAATCTCAATCTCTTTGAGTGCATACATTAAGGGGTGCATCGATAAAGGGGTGGGCAGACCATTAGTGATTCATAGGATTGTTTTCCCTTTACTACCACTTATTATCTACATAACCATATCCTAAAACCATTCATCTAAGCTTTGCCTCTTCTTTTACATCCTCCTTTAGTCATTTTATACTTTCATTAGCCCTTCGCTAGCCTAAAACCCTTTCTAATAGTTTACATTACATTATTAACCCCATTGACCTTGTACTCTAATTGATAAAAATTATTTAGGGCTTAGGTCAGCCCTAGCTAACCTAGACCAGGACCTAATTTATTTTTGTAATTAACGATATAGAGTCAATTGGACTGACCCTATTGGCTAAAATTTTGGAAATTTTTAGGGTTATATCTATCTATATATACACATTCATTTCATTATTTATAAAGGTAGAGAAGATATATATATATATATATATATATATATATATATATATATATATATATATATATATATATATATATATATATATATATATATTACACATATGCTTATCCACCATTCTACTTGAAGATCATAGATTTGGATTTGATACTTTCTTTGGATATATAAATCTTATGTTGTGGAGAAATATTTTAGATGCATAGATAGGATATGTATCTTAGAGTTAACTTATCCTTGTCATCCTTACATACCAATCTATGCATCTAAAATATTTCTCAAGGGAGAGATTGAGGCTCAGAGAATTCATATTCAAATGTAGGTATTCCTAACGTTGTTCTTCTTTTTTAAGAGTAGATAGATTAACATTTGTTCTTCTCTCCCATGCATTAGGATTTTGGATGCATTAACATGAGTATATATCTTATATGCATGTTTACTTTTATTTTTATTACCCCCACTTTGTGCCACAAGATTTGGTGGGCACTAAATTAGAATTAACTTTGATTTTGTCATTTACACTTTCATGAATCTGAAAACATAGAACCTAGTTAGAATTATTGCATAGTTTTGCTTGATTGGAGGCTTTGGAACCCTCCCAAGTGATATTATTATGGTAAGAGATCCCTTGGATAGGTCTATTAGATCCATATTGATCATGACCCCAAATATTAAATGTATCAACAATCAAAAGTGTAAGTAGGATTTATCTTTTCTGAGCTAGGATTAATTTATAGATTAGTTACATTTCCATTTACATACACTACCATCACTATTATTGTTCCTAGGTTTGCACCTATGGTTACACATTTTATTCTAAATTGTAGTGAGGGGGAAATAAAAGGTATTTCTTAAATTTTGATGCCTATTTTGATATATCAAAATTATGTACATCCTATGATTGTTACTTATTGACATCATAATGCATGCCTAATAAAAAATTGATCATAATTTTTTTTATAATTTTATGGGCCAAGGTGTTATACTAGAGTAGGCTTATTTTAGAGATATTCATTTGACTGATTCTCATGTATTGTTTCATAATACATTATCTCTAGAGATTTAAAATTATCCCTTCTATTTATGTTTTGTATCTCCTAAGCATACATTATATGGTGGTGAAGGTGATCCAAATCAACACCTAATAGCCTTTCATGCATCATGTTTATACTATGCCTCCAATGATAAATTGTTAACTAAGTTATTTCCTAAAGATCCTTAAGCACTATTGTTTGCATTAGTTTTAAGCATTCCCATTCCAATCTATCAAAGCATTCAATCATTTGGATGGTCAATTTATAGCACATTTTTCAATCAATATTAGTGAAAAATTATCTTATTCTTAAATTGAAAACTTAAGAAAAGATATAATGAACCAATAATTGGCTATGTACTTTTATATAAGACATGCTCTCTAAGATGGCACATCCTATTGATGATAATGATTTATAATATATATAAAATTAAAGTTTTGTTTTTATTTTCCATGAGTCTATTATATTCAAGTGATTCAATTCATTTAATTAGTTAAGGCATATAGTTACAGACCGATAAGTTAAGTTCATATCTTTTAATATGCTAAATTATGTGGCTAATGCTTCAACTACTGCAACTAAAACGTTTCAAATAAAAAAAGTTATAAGGTCAAAATGAAGGATACTAAAAATGATACACTAAAAAGGTTAATTCATTGTAATAATGTACTAATTGACTTATCTTATCCAATCAACAAAGAATGTATTTTTTGCATTTTCCTAAACCTTCTCATAATATTCTTCCAAAGTTATTATTATCACCAACACACCCCCATTCCTATAGAATGAGTATCCCTAGGGTTTGAACCCATTTATTTTATCAAGTACATTATTATTGGGATTTGATTTATATAAATGATCGATCTCTCATAAATATTTGAAGTCAATTTATTAATCATGATTTTTATTTCTTTATTTTACTTCTATTATTAGATTTACATTGATTTGGATGTAGGAATCATATACACAAATTGAAATATTTCATCTCTATGTATTGAGTCATTTTATACTATTGAGAATAAAGGTAAAGTAAGGAATCACTATAAAAAAATTGGTTTTGGTATATTTACAAGATTTGATCTTCATTTGTTTATTTTATATGTATTTTATGGCACTTAGTCACAACATTCTCACTCAGTATAATCCATGTGTATCTCTTGTGCAATCGTGCTTACTCCCAATTCATTATAATGCATGGGAATGCACCTCTCACCCAATATTGTGCACTAATTTCTTGAATTTTTTTAAAGTCATACATATAAATCTCTAGCCATATCACATACTTTTACACACTGACCCCTTCACACTCCACACCATGTACTCATAATTATGCACTTCATAACTCACAGTCCTATGCACTACATAAGTCATGTGATTAAATCACTAAAAAAATTTCCCTTTATGTTTTTAGTTTAGTACACCTCTTAGTTCCACATTTTAGCTCACATACCCACACACCTTATTATCCCATGCACCATATAAGTTATGTGTTAGCTTACCAACTTTTGCACTTTTCCTATCCATTAGCTCCATGCACCTCATAGTCCTACACTACAACTCACAACCCTACATGCCTAGCCAAATATTGGAATCCACAATCAAGGGGTTCACTAAACATCATCTATCCTAGAAGATGAACTGACATAGTCATATTCTTGGTAACTAATAGTTATTATAGCCACTCTTTTATTATAATTGTATAAGTATGTAATATACACATCCATCTAATGGTTAATGTTCCACATAGTCATAAAATAGATAACATGCTCTACATATTTACTTTGTAAAACACTATAGCACATTGTACCAATTTTTACTAAGACTTCCACTTCATTAAATATATTTAGTTATTTATTTATAAATTATATTTTTCCATTATCTCTGCACAACCAAAACTCAATTTTCCCCTACACTCTTGGTCCTAAGACCCATGGTATGGATCATTAGTATAAAAGTTGAAAATATATATTCCTTTATATGCTTGAAAATATGTGAGCGTAACTTAAGAAGTAAGGTTTGTCAATGGGTTCTATTTTAGAATATCTAAAATAATGTCATCATAAAATTAAGATGGTTGATGCCCAAAATCAACCTGAGGTATCCCCTAAGGTATAAAATCTCATCGTTGATGCACTAGAGGCATGACACACTAAAATTTTTGGCCACTTTCATGAATTAATCGTACAAATCAATCTAACACCTTCTACCACACCTCCATAGTTTGCTAAATAATGGTTTTAGTAATAGACCCCCGTCAAAGTTCAAGTCAATCATGACATCCCTCTATTTTAAGGTAAGATCAATGTTGAATCATTGGATGCCTAGATTTGACAACTCAAGGTGTACTTCTCAGTTAATTATTTCACCAATGTTGAGAAGATCACCTTTGTAATACTAAAAATGTCCATACAAGTCATTCACTAGTGGGAGAGATTCATCGCATAACATGCACAAGAGTGTGTTCCAATTGAATCCTAGAAAAATTTTGTTGACATGTTGAAGGAGGAATACTACCTTCTATTCCACTTTATATATGAATACACCTAGTTCCAACAATTGTGCCAATGTAAATATTAGTTCATGGAACACTACACTAGTATTTTTCATGACTAATCTACACACCTACATGAGAACTTGAGTGAAAAACATAAATTTTTGAAGTACATCAGTGGCCTCTCACTTTATATCCATGTGAATATGGATTTATTGATTTATAACACTTTGGAAAAAGCATAGCATAATGCTAAAAAGATCAAATCCAAGGCAAAGATGAAGAAACATGTCACTTCTTCATCTAATTCATGATGTAAGGCATATCCTTCACATAACTCCACATTGTAACCTTATACATAGAAGCAAAAACACACTTATAGTAAAGGAAAGTAGCATAAAAATACTCCTCAACCCTTTAAGGCTCCAATGCCTTCTCCTTCAAATAAAGGTAAGATGAAACATTATGGTGATAAGTGGTGCCATTAACATTACTCATCCACTCATGATGATTTTGAATATTGCATGTAGCAATACTTGTTCAAACAATCTGCATTAGGACCCACATAAATGGATGACACTAATCTAGATGCCTTTTGTCTAAGTATAAACACTATTGAGATCGACATCTCTAAAGAGTATGAATTTTTATTCCACACCAAGTTTTAGGTAAAGGTATAGCCTCTCCACATTATCATAAATAGTGGAAGTCAAAATAACATAATCACGTAATCCATAGCTTAGCTCCTTATTCTTACCACTTCTGTACATCTAAATCCATACTCTTTATGGTGGATCATGTAGGGGAAATATATACAAGTCTAGTGGTAATGTACTTTTTAGTATAAAGTCAATCTAATGCAGGATAATATCACTTATGACATAACACATCTAGAGGTCTATGACATCCTAATATGGAGACCATACTTGTATGAATGTGAAGCTATATATCAATCCAAACCATACCATTAGATTATTCATGTGTAAGATCACTTTTACAACCTTTTTGAGCTAGTGATCAAACCAAAGTCACTTTGGTCTCTACCAACAAATGTTATAAGCTCATCTCACACTTGTATAAGTTCATGTTACTCATGGTTTACCTTGATACATTAACATAATTAAAGTCAAAGCACACCTTGGTATAATTCACCACTCACACATTATCATAACAGTAATAACTTGATAAGTTAAAAGATTAGAGTAATGAAGTCTTCACATAACCTAAAGGTCTTCCAACACACTACATAGTAAATTACCCCATTTATTTGGTTCTTAGATCCCTTCTTCTGAATATGCCCCTCCATTATAGTTTAGTTTTGGATAATAATGAATTTTAGTTCTAGATTTAAGAGATTATTGATTAGGATAAGATCAGTCCTAGATCTTCACCTTACGAGAGTTTGATAGTCCTCACACTCAAAAAGGATGGGTCCTAGACACTCTCCATAGACTATCATGCACTAAAAAAATCATGATGAAGAATCAGTATCCACTACTAAGCATTTACAATATTTTAAACCAGCTCTGAGGCACACAATACTTCACTAAGATTGACTTGAATTTAGGATACCATCAAGTTATAGTCCATCCTAAATATGTATGGAATACAACATTCAAGACTCATGAAGGATTTTATGAATGGTTGGTCATACATTTTAGCCTCACCAATATGAAAACCACTTTAATGTGCTTGATGGATGATCTACTCAAGCCATTCCTAAACTCCATCAATATCTACTTGGATGACATTCTCATATTTATCAAGACATTAGAGGATCATATAGATTAAATCTCATGTGTCTTAAGCACATTGTACCTACATAAGTTATAATCTAACTTAACAAAGTGTACATTTGGCATCATATAGATCTAACACCTGGGTTACATCATTGATCACACCAACATCAAATTGGATCCAAAGATGATCAAATTGATCTTATATTGGCCTAATCTATGCAAAATCATAGCATTTAGGATTTTTATTATACTTGGTAACTTATACCATAGGTTCATCCTTGGTTTTTCACACATATTTTAGGATCTCAAGTAAATCACATGTACCAAAGTCAAGTTTGACTAGACACATGTGCAAAAATATTATTTTGATGTCCTCAAATAATTCCTATACATAGTTATTATTCTTTTAATGTCTAACATTGCACAAAACTTCAAAATACACACTAATGCATCTGACTACACACTTGATATAGTGCTCATGCAACATGGACATTTGGTTGCATACCACTCTAAGACATTCAACAACATGGTACAAATGTAATCCACCTATGATAAGGAACTATATGTTGTTATTCAAGTAATTAAATAATGATGTCATTATATTCTTGAGAAGGATATAGTTGTTCATCAGGACTATAAACCACTTTAGTTATTACAGTCAAAAAATAGGTTTGAAAATGCATGCCTCATGAAATAGATGACTTACCTACAACTGTTCCATCTCATGATCAAACACAATAAATGGAATGCAACAAGACTACATATTTACTTATCCAACCACCAATTCACATTCTCATCATATTATTAGACACACATGGCAGTAATTTCATAAATTGGGTTCCTCTCTAATCATCTAATCAAAAATTTATATCAATTTACACTAAACTTATATAAGGTACAAAATTTTAGGAGTTATACTTATCTGACCAACTTATATACAAGATCAAATATCTCTATGTTCCCTCTAGTGCACCTCACCAATGACTCATTTTTGATTTTCACTATGACAATACCTTGAGACACTTTTGCATGATAAAGACTCTAGCCAAATTATACTCACACTTATATTGGCCACACATGCACACAAATGTGGAGCACCACATTAAGTCTTGCATTCCTTATTTTATCACCAATCCCATGAATAGGAAGATGGGACTTTACACACCTCTACTAGTTATATCCAAACCATGGTAATCTATTAACATGGATTTCATGACTAGATTTCCTATGATGAGATGACAACATGATATTGTGTTTATTGTATTGGATCAGTTTTCCAAGATGGCCATCGTGGTCACATGTATAAAATACATTGACATAGTTTCACTACATAGGCATTCTTCAACCATTTTTGGGTTCATTTTGGGTTACCCACATCCATCATCTCTGATCATGATCCATTCTTTGTGAGTCATTTTTTGCAAGCATTATGGGAATTGTTGGTGATTATTTGGATCGATCGATGAATTTTCATCCTCAAATAGATGGGAAAATTTAGCGGTCAATCAAACACTTGTTCATTTTTTTTAATGTAAAACTTTGCACATGCTCACATCTATGATGATAATGTCTTGTATATTCAACATGCCTACAATAGCTCTCTTCATAGCTCTATTAGCCATAGTATATTTTAGACATGTGTTGGCTTTTAACCTTTAAAACCTATCAATATATTCTATCGTTCACCATTTGGAAATGAGTCATGTGTAAAATAATAAGAAACAATAAAGATAAGAAGTTTTTTGTGCCACATTGAGTTTATTCACCATCAAGTTTAATAGATTCAAGCTAAGTACAAGGAGCACCATGATGCACATCACACACCTCATTTATTCTGAGTTGGTGATAAATTTTTATTACAACTTAAAAAAGAGCACTATAAAGGTTCACACTAAAAGATAAACCTCTATGCTATGGTCTTTACACCATTTTATGCATAATTAGTGAGAATTCCTTAATTCTTGATCTACCTCAGTACTTGGGCATGCACCAAGTCTTCAACATGGAACTTATCAAGCCTTATATTTTGTCACTTCTTGAGCCAACAATGACACAACATATTTTTGATTTAGATCTTGAGCACTTGTATGCTACAGAGAAGGACTAGATCATCAAAGTGATAGATACATGCACCCACCATACATCCACTTTTATGAGTGGTCCAGTTTGGGAAATATGTTGATCAAGCAAAGTGGTTCACTTCCAAGAAACTTTAGGTGAATTTTTATAACTACACATCAATGTAATAGAGACCATTGCTATTCAAGAAAGGTCAAATGATACATGCATAGCTCTCATGTATATGAATTTACTCCTCATTATCTCTACTATGAATGCATGCACCTCTCACCTAATATTACACACCTCTTACCCAATTTTTTCTCAAATTCATATTCTCAAGTCCCACACCATATCATATACTTTTACACACTGACCCTTGTGTACTCCACACTATGCACTCATATTTGTTAAATTCACAACTCACAATCTCGTGTGATGCATAAATCTTACGAGATCATGGAATTTTGTGCCCTTCATGTCTATATTTTAGTTCACGTCATAGTTCCATGCCATATCTCATATAAATTAATTATGCACTAACCCATGCACTATATAACTTATACACCAACCCATTGACTTTTGCATTCTTTTCATCTTATAGATATATGTGCCTTCTAGTCCCACACTATAGCTCACCTACCCATACACCTAGCTAACTCTTTGAATCCATAATATCTTCATGTGTCACCTTACCTTGACCAAGTGATTCAAGTGGTTCACCAATCATCATCCATCTTATAAGATGAATTGATGCAACCATCTTCTTGGTAACTAATAGTAGTTATAACTAGTCTTGTATTCTAACTATATAATTATGTAACATAAACATCTAACCAATGGTCAATGCTCCACATATTTATAACATAGATAATATACTCCACATATCTTATTTATAAAATATGCCCTATAGCACATTTTACTAGTATTCCCTATTCTCTATCAATGAATAGAAGTTCCATTTCTTGCAAGTAAGACTTTCACTCCATTAAATGTGTTTAGTTTTTTCTTTCTGAATTAGCTTTGCCCATTCACTCTGCATAACCAAAACTTGGTTATACCCCACACACTTAGTAATGGGCTCGTGGTGTAGATCATAGTCACATTATTTGAATTTACTTGTAAGGTATCATGGTATACTTTAAACATTATGAAGTTAGGCATTCCAAGCATCATGATTTCCAAATATTTGCACTTCATGAAATATTATTTCAATCCTCCAAATGAAAACATTATTTCACATATATGTTATATATTTAGTATCACTATATAAGCCTAAGATTTTCCCATTCATGTTTCAAAACTATTTACTCCAAAGGTATGAGTTAGTAGAATAATGCTAAAATTCAATGTTTAATTCACTCACACCTTCCTAATTTTTAATCAAAATAATTTAAACAAATCTACAATATGAGGGAATGTGATCCCATCAAAACATATTAGGTTTCAATGTATTATTTAATAATAGCCTCATAATTTACTGTTATAGTAATTTTTAACACAATTATAACATTTGTATGAATGCAAACTTGTCATGTTCTACCACATATCATGATATCAATTTTTAAAATATATAATTATTGTCTAAGGGAATGTGACCCTATCATATGTTTCCACTTGTCATAATTTAATGAAATCAAAAAATTGTATAGTTCAAAAGAAATTCACAGTGGGTTTTACTAGTCATGCTTTATAACTTTGACCCAATAGGCAAGTGCCACTTATCATCATGCATGTTTGTAGGAAAATAGCCTCTATACTAAAACAATCAAGCCAAGTCCATGAATATGCAATATAAGATGTAGAAAAAACATAAAATATGAGGATATGATGGCACATAGCTATTAAATTCAAGAATGTCAGAGGATGTGACTTAGAATAATATAAAGAAAATAAAAAGGGTCACATTATTATAGAAGGATAACTAAGTATCTCAATGACCCTCATTGGAGTGTGAAATAATGAACAAAAAGAGTTTAAAAGAAAAAATAATATAATATGAACTCATAAAATATTGTTTATTTCCATTAAACCACATGAGGGAAGATAATTTTCAAAGAATTCAAATCCATAGAAATGTAATTGCATAACCAAAAGCATTTAGATTAGTTAAAAAAACTTATTTCACTCTTGTCCCTCAATTTCCATCTCTTGAAACTTTATAACAAGATTATTTTGTGTATTTGAGAAAAAAATTATAATCCTCCTAACTATGAAGCAATTCAAATTCACCATGAAATCCAATGATGAATAACTTTGTTCATTTGACACAAACTAGATTTTCACATACATGACATTTGATTTTGATACTTTGAATCTAATAAAGTGGGGAATCATATATATGAAATTGATATCTATACACTTCCCTTGGATCTACATGAGTATTATATAGATATCACAACCATTATAATAGCTATTTTACATTTTGTGGTAGCTAAACTATGGCATTTTTTTACTAGACCTAATTTTCAATGTTTTATACATTACTAATTATATTGATAACATAGTTAAATCACTAAAAATGAAGAATCTAGTTGTAGACATTCTTTTTATTTCTTAAAAGGGGTATTATGGACTACCAAAACTAGATATTGTCTTGAGTGGTAACCTTAGAATGGTAAAAAAATGATGTTAGGTAAATCCTTAGGGGTTGGGATGATGAATATAGGTTTCTCCAAAGTCTACCACCCATGGTTCCCTATTATTATAGTTTCTAATAATGTTATAAAAGTCTAAGATACCACTATTTATCTTTATGTCTCAAGAATTGATGAGGCTATGCCCCAGCTAAATAAAAACTTCTCTCACCAAGACTCATCCATATTCCTCCAAGTGTAATCCATGGTGTCTCACATTAAAAATCAACCTATAGCATCATAAGCTTACACTCTTATTTCATAAGGAAAATATATTAAACAATAATAGTCAATTTCTTGCTTGTTATCATGCCCATCATTTATTCTATAGTGAAAACCATGGAGGTATTGAATATGTAGGTTCTGTTAAAATAAAAACATGTGTTTTATTAACATCAAGTATTATTCTGCAAAGACACATTGCTTACTATGATTCCAATTAACATCATTCCCTCTTACAAATTCATAGTCATGTTAGGGCTACCAAGAATTATTAATAGAGCCATTTTCAAGCCAAGAAGCCTAATGTAAATGAAAAAATGGATGAAGACCAGTTTTAGGCTATTTTATAGATGAAAAATAGTGTCACTAGGAGGTGGTATGACATATTATTCTACACCATTTTCATCTACCATTTTTACTTTAAATACATAACCTACCCTATCTTCTTCCACTTCACCATCCACATGTGCCACCTTTTAACTATGTGAACCCACCAATCCCATGATAGTATTAACATCTCCTCAAACCCCACACCATCTACTACTACTTCCTTTTATTTTCATTATGGAGGGAAAGATTATATACAAATAATGTAAAATGTTAAATTTTAAAGGATATAATTAGTAATTGAGGATAAAACTAAAGTCAAAATGTAATTTGAACAAGCCATAGGCTCCATGAAAAGGGTCAAAATAATAGATGTAGCACATGCCTCTAAAATGGTCATTTGTGAGAGTAAAGATAAATTTTCACCTTAACCAAGAAAAGGAAGACTAGACCATGTGAAAATGATGAATATGAAGAAGACTTGGATTCTATCATTTCTACTACATAGGAAAATATTGAAAGGTTTTTCAAAGACTAAATCATAAAGTGAAAATATTAGAACACAAACCAAAGCCTCAGTCTCTAGCATTATTATTATTGATATTGAAAAATTAATGGAATATGTGTACAACTTGTTGGTCAATATTTCTGAAACTAAGAGTAAGATAATTATTTTGAGTCAAAAGGTTAAGTTATATCAATATAAAATTATGAAATTAGATGCCTGATTAGATACTCTTACTAAGATAACTACAAATGACTTATGTTATCATATTTAAATATCACCCTTGGTGGATATTATTTTAATTTATACTTAGGAAATTAACATGAGGATGTCTCTTCAAGATTGGGATGATGAAATGCATGTATTAAATAGGGATATTGATAAGTCTGTAGATAGAGTTTTATAATTATTTAAAGAAGCTAGCATACATGTAATTTTTATTCCAAATGGACAATTAGTCCCCCATATTTACTTTATTACCCAAATAATCCCCTTCATGTCAAGTTTTAAAAAATAATTGCACATGAAATTAAAGGAGGGAGAAATTATATGATTATTTTAGTCACATATGCAAAGGAAATGGTAAAAAGAGTTATTGTAGTCAAAGAGGTCTTAAAAACTCCTCTTGTGAATCATGAAGTATTATTAAGAAAAACTAAATTGATCTTCAAACCACCAATTTTGGATATAATTATAATACATAAGAATTTTTCATAATTGATAGTTATTCTTAGAATCCAACATACAAGTCTATATGTAACTACCAATCTTAGTATCTTAAGTTTTCCATCAACCACTCAAGCATTGAATCAACCATAGTTATTTTGAGTATTCTATGATAAATGTAATAGTCTAATTATAGTTGAGTGATAGTCTAATTTTATTTGTACAACTCTTGTTCATTGCATGTACTTTATTTTTATCATGACATTTCCATCAATAACCTATGTAACTATGTAATTCACCTCCCAAAAGGAGGAATATTTTTTTCAATATCAATACAAGTTTAAAAATATGTAGGAAATTCCATGAGATTATATTTTCATTCTTTTTGTCAAGTTTAATGAATGCATTCAGATGATTTCATTTGAGTTAATTGATTTATGAGATTGATGTGTTCTTATAATTTATGAAATTTAGATTGAGTTTCTATCTATTATAACTATCATTTAGGTAGATATTTTGATTTACTTATGATTTGTGATTAAATGAGAATTATAGTAATTTATTGTAGATCAATATCCTTTTAGGTAGAGTCTCAATAATTTTTTATCAAATAATATCTTGTGAATCTTTATTGTGTCTATTTTGCTCTATGTTTTAACTAAAATTAGTTAGACATTAGTTTAATTAAATAATTAATCTAATTAATTTAATTTTTGGAAGCAAAATGATTGAGAATGGATTTGAATCAGTCTTCAAAACTTTTCATTAAATTCCACTTATCATACATGAACCATTCTAACAAGCATGTACATCTCAACAAGCATAAGCAATAAATCACAAGAGCATGAAATACATGAACACAACATACACATGGAAAACTTTTAAATGTAAGAAAACATGTTGATGAATAAAATGGAATATATTTATGTAATACAAGCATCAATCTTTAGTGAATCACCCACTTCACATAGAGTACCAACCCCAACTAGCTCAACACGAACTCAGGTAGGCTTTAACAAGCACCCACTTACAAGGAGGCACAAACCCCGTAGATGACTTAGCATAAAATCAAACACATAATTGCTTTATCACATTAAAAAACCATTTATTCTCATATAATAGATGATTATATTCATCTTCATTTCTTCACTCCCTTCTATCCCTCTTAAACTAGCTTTTATCCCTCTTCACTCAACTAGCCCTCTTCATGGCTTGATTAGGTATTCTGATCTTGATTATTATATGTAAAACATATATTATATATTCATGAAATATCTCTAATTTTATTCATGACCTCATTCTAATAACCAATTATCTATATCATTCACTTCTTTTCACACTCTCTAAGCACACATAAATAGGCCTAAACTACCTAGTATTTATACAAGTCACTTTATCATATCCTTTCTAGTTGACCATAAATTCATATATTTTTAGATCATCCATGAATAGGTATTAGAATATTAAAATATAATTCCTAAATGATTAATCAATCAACACATTAGGTTGACCATATCTCAATTAGTCCTTACTCTTCTTTTAAACTTTATGGAGACCTAATAGGCCTTCTCAGCACATGTTACCCTTTGATCTTTCTTGAAGCATATTAAAATAACTCACACTATAGTAACACATTATTTTCCACTCCAATATACCTTAGACAAATTTAATTTATGTTCATAACACCTTTTAGGTCCAACCACCATTTGAACACTTTCTCTAGTCACTGTTCATAAAAGGCCTATACATATATAGAAAATTTGTCTTGAATAACTGAGGTATACCCTCAATTTTGGAAAAAAACTATGGAAAAAAATAAATATTCAAAAACATCATGACCTTAGGGTTATCACAAACTTAATCAAATGCTTTAAATCAGGGTATACAAACTCTTCTCTATAAGATGTCTACTTAGAACTGCTAATTAACTTCAAAACATAGTCAAGGAAACATGAACTTATGACATCTGATTGAATGAACTCAAGGGATTTTAATACATTAAAAAGATATTATACTATCATTATAGAAAATTCAGCCAATCATATCATGAGATCTAATCAAAACTATTAGTCACGCAAACAATCTATTGATCTTCTCTCTCATAGACTCTACTTAGCTAGACAAACCATTTTGTCTTTAATGTTCTGACCTCTTACACTAACTTATAATATTTTGAAAAAAATGGATAGAATATTCAAGTCCCAAATAACATCATCATGTACTTCAATTCATTATTATTACATGAAAACACATCAAGAATCATCTTCTCATTTTTTCTTGATTTTATTATTATCTACACCATTACGTCTATTAGTGACTGGCCAACTTGGATTACCAACTTTACATACCTGTGATCTAGACCCTATCCATAAAAATTCAAGGAAAATAACTAAAAGTCTCACACTATGACTTGGTAAACTCTACCTACTACAATAAATCTTTTAAAAATAAGTACTTTCTTATAGGATCTACTCACTCACCTGAGAAACCATTCACACTTGGAGATGCCTGGGAGAATTGAGTTCAACCTCAAATTACTTAACTAGACATATTAAATGATTTTGAGCACTTTAGAATAAGATCTTAAATATTGGGTCATTGTTAGGGTTTTATGAGGGTTTAGACCATCTTCCATTCTTAATGATCATTCATAAAACTTAGCTCCTCTTTCTAGAAACTAATGTTTGGAACTTTGAACTATAACCCTTCCTAATCTACCATGAATATCTTAAGTTTCAATGCATAATAGGTACATGCCAATGAGAACTCGAAAAACCTTCATGGGTAGATAACTCTTCATTAAATGCATTTAAAAAAGCTTGAAACACTTTTTCAAGCCTTTTCTTGCAAACTATGACCTAAAACTTCATGTGCATGCTTAAAATATCTTGACTCACCTTTTTTAATGTTCAAATTCTCACCCATGTCTTAGAAATTGATCTAAATACCTCATCTGGTCACTGTCTCTCTTTTTCTTTCTAATCCTTGACTTGCAAGTCTCATTAGGCCTTGAATATAACCTTCTAGCCACCCTGTAGGCTTCAACTTAAGACTCTCTTACATTCTAATGCCTCTTATGTGTGCTCAATAAACCTCATACACTCACTCTTTTTCATAGCTTTAATAGATCATCTTTGGAGATTCTTATAGGTCTTTAGAGATTAACTAGGGATCTTCATAGCATTTTTAGAGTTATATACATAGACCTTTAAATTTGACCTTTTAATTACTTTTAAGGCACTCAACACCTCATGTACAAACTCAAACAACCTCTCTTATGATAAGTAGGAGGTATTTTTCCATAGTGAGCCAAATTATGGTATTGCTATTAGGATTCAACTATGTAGTTTTTTTAGTCAAACTCATTGACTCATGTTTCATGAGTAGTGGTTCACATGAACCCATATCTCATAATAATTTATGGTCCACTTATCACTCATTTCATTTCAATAATGCTCACTGGGGTGAAACATTAGGCCTTCCTAGGAGGTCGCCCATCCTAGTACTACTCCAACTCAAGTGAACTTAAACATAGAATTTCCTCCAAGGTTAATCCCACATAGCTTATTACCCCATTTTTAAAACCTTCAATTTGAATCATGGGTCAATGAGTTTGAATCCAAAAACTATAGTTGAATCCTGATATAAATATTATAATTTGACTCGATGTAGAAAAATACCTCCAACTTATCAATTGATAATCTAAAGGGATATATAATGAATGGTTCATAAGGCACAACACTTTTTGAATATTTTTAAAATTGGGTAGCAAGTTAAGTGGGCTTAACCTTGGAGGAAATTATATGGTTAATCATGCTTGAGTTGTAGTACTAAGATGGGTGACCTCTAGGGAAGGCCCAATACTTCACCCCTATGAGCATCACCTAGATGCAATGAGTGTTAAGTGGACCATTGATTTTTATGAGATATGGGTTCATGTGAACCAATACTCATGAAACATAGGTCAATTAATTTGACTCAAAAAACTACATAGTTGAATCTTGATAGTAATATCATAATTTGACTCATTATGGAAAATACCTCCTACTTATTAATTGATGAGTTAAAGGGGATCTATAATTAATGGTTAATAAGACACAACACTTATGGAAGGTTTTTTAAATTGGGTACCATGCTAAGTGGGCTTAACCTTGGAGTAAACTCTATGGTTAAGTGTGCTTGAGTTGGAGTAGTACTAGTATGGATGACCTCCTAGGAAGGCCCAATGCTTCATTCCTAGGAACATTGCCTAGATGTAATGAGTGATAAGTGGACCATTAATTCTCATGAGATATGGATAATACTCATGAAACATATATGAAATCATGAGAGATAGGTTTTTTTAAACCACTACTCATGAAACATGGGTTAATGAGTTTGACTATAAAAACTACATAGTTGAATCTTGATAACAATATCATAATTTGACTCACTGTGTAAAAATACCTCTTACTCCTCAATTGATGAGCTAAAGGGGATATATAATGAATGATTCACAAGTCACAACACTTGATAAAAGTTTTTCAAATGGGGTATCAAAGTAAGTGGGATTAACCTTTGAGGAAACTCTATGGTCAAACATGCTTGAGTTGGAGTAGTACTGGGATGGGTGACCTCCAAATAAGGCCCAATACTTGACCCCTATGAGAATAACCTAGATGAAATGAGTGATAAGTAGACCATTCATTATCATGAGATATGGGTTCATTTTAACCACTACTCATGAAGCATGGTTCAATGAGTTTGACTCAAAAAATTACACAGTTGAAATCTAATAGCAATATCATAACCTCTCTTATGCTTAAACATTGTTAAGCATTCTTCAGAGCATTCACATCTTTGTAGTTCATTCAAAGCATATTCAAAATTTATTTTAAAAATATTTGAAGCATATATATTCTTCTTCAGAGCTCACTCAGTTCATCATGATACCTACACATACCTTCTTATAAGGTCTAGACAGAATTGTAAGATAATTGACACTTGACATATTGACATGTACTCACTAATGTTGATCTCAATGATGTCAATCAAGATTACTTCATAACATTATTCAAATATTACTCTCTCATCACTACTTTCATACAGTAATAACACTCACTATGTTTTCATAAGAACTCATCATACATAAGCCTCAAGGCTTACTTGACCAAGCATCTTCATAATAACCTTTGACATCAATGACATTAGATTGACATCAATAAAAGAACCATCAATCTTCATAAGAACCTTTGACATCAATGACAACATTAAATACCAAATCTCAACATTCAATGATAATGCTCAACAATCTCCTCTTAATCAATGATAATTTTTAACAATATCCCCCTTTGTTGTTGATGGCAAACACACTTAGAAAAATATGTCAACCACTCTTAATGGAAATCATCTCTTAGACCTAATTCTTTATTTTTCCATCCTTTCTAATCTTACCTTTAATTTATCCTTTTTTATCTTTCTTTTCTTTCTCCCTTTCTATTCTTTCTCCCCCTTTGACATTAATAATAAAGGTCTTCCAAAATTATCATCTCATTTAGAATGAACTCAAATTATAAGATCACTTCAACACAGATCAAGCTCATTCAACAACCTAAATAGCTCCCACTCAAACCAAGCATACACCATGCTTCTACTAATAGTAGACATCAAGGGTCACCTATAAATAATGAAATAATAATTTCTCCCTTTGATTTTATACTATCTTCTAAAGACACTAGATGGTACACAATCTTCAAAAACATTAGAAACCACTTATGACAACCATTCTCAGGAACTTCTCTCAATCAGGTCACTCACCCAACTGATACATCAAAAGGTCAATAAAATAGAGTCTATGAATCATCTCAAACATAATCTCTCCTTAACTCCATGCATATCATCAAAATTAATCACTTTCTTGACAAATAAATCAGATTTACCAATATCCACTTTAGACCAAGTATATCTTCTTTAAAAGAACTAAGAACTCAATATCACTTACCTTCCTTTACATGACTGAACAAGATCAAAATCTTGTCCACATACAAGGATATCCCATACTTGATACCAACTATAGAATTAGGAACTCCCCCTTTGTTTTCATATATCAAGATCAACTACTCACATAAATAGATATCAAAAGCTTACTTCTTATATACCAATTGACTACACTTTGACCTTAGAGCTATCGACACAAGACTGGATAGTATCCATCTTCATCTCCTTGATTGAAACATAGACACATGAGAATATTATCAAAATAAACCTTCTTTGACTATAACCTCATGTTTTTATTTATAGAATAATATATCCATAAAGCTTAATGGAGCTACCCCTTTTTATAGGGTATTAAAATAACATGAACTCAAGAGATTCCTAGATCTCTATCTTTTCACAAGATTGGATATTTTTCAACATCCTTGTAAACTTAATTGGCACTAAAGGATTAATCTCATCATCAACCATTTGATCATCAATGTGATCTAACAACAAATATTCCTTACTTTATTTCTCATATAAGGCATGCTCTATCTTAGCAAGTAGTCCACTTGAGTTTATAGACTAATCATGACTTATCTTTACTACCTTTGTTTTCCACACATTCATTTTCCTTATTTATTGTACTATAGGGTTTATAAACTTTTATTTTTAAATTGATGACCTTTTCACTTTGTTAGGATAGAATCTTGAATTGTGCCTATATTATGATAGTTATAACATACCACCTTATACATACCATTTGACTAATGTGAATAGTGACTCCTTCCATAGTTCCATGAGTATTCATTTCTTAAGGGTCTTTTACATTCTATTTCTTTATGACCAAACAAAATTCATGTAAAATAGTAACCATTAAAATAAATATCATACCTTGTAGCATCGTGTTGTCTAATAGGTCTTTTCATGTTAACCTTCTTGTCTTCAATAGTCTTTTCCTTGACTTGAGATGCCTTCTTTTGTTCTTTTTTGAAAACAAGACCTATCTTATCACTTTTAAACTTTTGAATACTCAATATATCATCTAGATCCTCAATACTCTTTTCGAACTTCATAAAGTTATTCACCTTGATGGATGATTGATCCTACTTAGATCTTAGGGATTCTACTTTAGTTTCATACATGATGCATTCTTCCTCTTTAGTATTTAGGCTTGCTATCATAGTCTCCATTTGGGTTTCTGCTTAATAAATGATCTCTTAATGCTCTTTAGTGTCTTCACTTAGTTTTTATTCAAATAAATTGATATGTTCCTCATAGTCCTAAACTAATGAATTTAGTTTTCTATTCTTCTTCATAATCTTCAACTCTTATAGGGCACTTACCAAATCTACTTCAAGATTTACTTCAACTTATCCTTCTTCACTGTCATATTATACTTCATATAATTATACATCAACCATAATTCCTTTCCCATTTGAACAACCTTCATTATCTCATTCTATGCCTATGAACAAAGTTTCACTATTGGCATGTTCAAATTCATTACTACCATCATCAGTGTCAGATGTGTCTGAATCACTTACATCAGATGAGTTGTCTTCTTTGGTATAAAAACACTTTTTAGTTTTGAATGATTATTTCCTTCCCTAATTATTATTGAAATATCTCTTGTTATTTTTAGACTTTTCTATCATCTCCATGGTTTTCATCATATTCTTCATTATGCTCAAATTTGTCCTTGTTATGACACTTGGTTACAAAGTGACTAATATTCTATAACTAAAACATCTAAAGGGTAAATTACCCTTGTACTTACATGAGCCAAACCTTAAATTTATAGCAAACATAGATATTATTTCATCATCATCTATATCTAAACATACCTTATCTTTGACCTTCTTATCCTTTGAATTATTTTCAAATTTGAATGTTACTTCCTTCTTGGGAGGTCTTCCTTCATTTTTTCTCATCTCATAGGCAGTCAAGATGCAATGAAGTCCATCCATCTCTAAACTTGTCCAAATCTTTCATTTCTTATACTAAAAACACCTTAGAATCAAACTTAGGAGTTAGTAATATCAATGCATTTTGGACAATAGTAGATTCTTTCACTTCTTCTCCCAATCCTCTAATTATATTGATAACTTCATCAACCCTCAATAGATAAGATGAAATAGTTTCATCTTTAGGATTTAAAATTATCTTTTATGAGTTTATAACTTGGCCAACTTCACCTTGGTGTATCCTTTATAAATGGTCTTCAATATGTCCCATATATCTTTGGCTGATACATAATGCATTACCTTTACAAGATATACCTCTAATATGCCACAAAGAATGACATTCATTACCTTAGAGTTATTTTCACTAGCCTTCTTATCCATTACATATATTGGTGGAATAAGAGGTGCAATATAACCATCCACAACTAACTACCAAATATCATGTCCTTATTGTGATCTAAGAATTTGACTCAAGAGAGGATTGTTAGTATCGTGTTAGTTTCAAAATGAAAATAAAATGAAAGAAACACACTAACTAGCATAACATCTCTCATCCTAGACACTAGGGAGATATTAGTTAACAAAAATGAATAAAAAACACAACTAAAATGCAAAATAAACCCTATTTTACCTTCCTTGGATTCTCCAAAATGCTTGTTATAGTGGCTTTCTTGGCTTGTGCTCATGAAGTCCTTGGTAATGGAAACTTGGCTACCTCCATCTCTCCTTAGAACCTTTGGCTTGTGGCTTGGAATCAATTTTTCATGATAAAACTAGTTTCATGAAGATTTGTAATAAATTATGTATTATAAATTTGTATGTCTTAGAAATGATGATCATGGCCTCTCTATTTATAGATTTTTGAGAATATCTAGGATCAACCTCAACCATCCATCTTGAGATTGAGATGTGTAGTGGAGGATTAATTAAATTTTTAGAATTAAATTTATAATTATCCTCATCATAACATTGGAATAAGGATAAATTAAGAGGCATGGAGGGCATCATGGAAGGCATTGATGAGGCATGGAGGGCATGAATCTTGATATTTATGGCATTTATGGCCTAGGGATGTCTTCCCAAGAAATGAGGTCACCTGATGTTGTAGATATTCCATATTCATTTCCAAAACAAATTATTAAACAAATTTTTATGGAATGATTTATTAGGTTATAATTTGGTTTAATTAGCTCATAAGCATGTTTAAGGACTTTGTGCACAAATTACTCAAATTGATCAAAATACCTTGTTAGTGGTCCTAAATTTGATTGGATTAGAATTGAAAGGCAATGTCAAATGTGTTGGATATATTATCCCATTTATAATTTTATCAATAAAAAATAATAAAGGCACATGTCTTGTGCAAGATATTTAATAGGCAAGAGCAATCCACAACACCCAAGTGCAAATTTGGCATTTTGACTTAGAATGATCTGATCAAAGTTAGGTGGCCCATAAATTGCATTACCCCATTTAGGGATAACTTGGATGAAATTAGTATTTGAATATGTTAGTTTCAAATCTTTTAATGTGATTTAGTGTTTTTAGGTCAAATTAGGCATTTTGGATGAAAATTGGCTAAAAGCCTAATTGGATGTTATTCATAGCTAGATTTAGGTGTCTATAGTTTGCCCCTATTTGGGAAGGCATTACAAACTATAAGAACTATAACATCTTCTCAAATAATGAAAAAGTTTTGTATACCTAAAATTGTAATGATGATAAACTAATTGTATGATGTCCCATCGAGGGACTGGTTGGCATAAGTAGGTCAACAAATGGTCCCTTAAAAAGAAAGAAGAAAAACAAGAGGACTAAGGAAAGATGATGGGGTGAAAACATAATGATATTGAAAAAGTAGTCAAATTCATTGAGAATACAAGTGGGATGGTGTATAATGGTTTTCCCAAATGTGGTTATAAGCATTGGACCCTGATAGTGGTAATGTGGTATGATAACACAATGATTTTCCCAAAGGTAGTTATAATCATTGAGAAGATGGAACTGCCCCTATTAGGATATAAAAACAAGATAATCATGCCCCTATATGGGAAAAAAAAGTAAAGTGTTGACAACACAATAATTTTCCCAAAGGCGGTTATAATTATTGAGAAATACAGGTGGGATAATGTGCAATGATTTGCCCATAGGCGATTATAATCATTGGATCTAAATTATGGAAAACATGATAAATTTGGTTGAGGATGATGATAACTAAACATATAGGGTAATGATGAATTAAAACAACCCACTAGTATGGAGATGTTCATTCAAACTAATAAATATTAAAATTCATTCATGTTTAATTACTCTATTTGGGATATGATCGGGACGTCAGTGCTAAAGAGATGTAACCATTGTTGAATAGACTTTTTGAATCTTAGGTTTGTTGTAGCACATGTTTATAGACATCATGGTATAACATCATGAGGAATTAGCCAAAATATTCATAAGGATTGACTCATTTAATCTAATACACAATAGAAAATAATGCATTAATGATAGAAACCATGATGGTAATCTAAACATATGAATATGGATGGATTCAAATGTAAGTGTGGGCAAGGAATCACATAATGAACACACATAAACCGAACCAAAGCAACAGTGTTAAAATCAAATAAATAGGTGGACAAATAAACAAAATAAGTAGAGACAAACAAATAATGTAATAGAAACCATACAAACATTGCCCCTAGAAAATAGATGATAACTAAAAAAATAAACAAAATGAGAGAATAAAAGAAAAGGAATGGACTGGCCGAGCTATCTCCATATACACTAGGCAAGTAGGCACTACCTACATAGTTCCATAGATGTAATATCTAATTAAAAACTTCAAGACAAATTATGTTCTCCCAGGGAATGAGAAGAATGTGATAACTGAGGAAAACAAAGAGAATGGATGTGATAGAAAAAGAGGAATCGTCTTAAAAAATAACAAGTGCATGAGAGAAAAGGATGAAAATGATGGGGAAACTAAGTGACAAGTGATTTTTTGGTAACTTAGTAAGGGTTCCTAGAATCCTTAAGGCAAAGAAGTGGTCAATGTTTTTGTTCTTTTCTAATGATCTTTTAAATTTTTTTTGAATTGTTTTAGAGTATCTAAACTCAATTGAGAATGATGAGACACTAAATGGTTTAATCTTGTAAAATGGTGAGATCATTTAAACTAAGGTTACTCACAAAATGGTGAGAGCATTCAAACTTAGATTGCTTACAAAATGGTGAGAGAATTCAAACTTAGGTTGCTCATAAAATGATGAAAGTGTGGGAAAAAGGGTGACTAAATTGACCTCAACAAGTATCAAGTGTTGCCTACATAGTCCCAGAGTAGGACCTCAAGTCATTGTAGTTCTTCCGTTATAGTGGAGGGATTTGACTAGTGTAGCAGTCAATTCAAAAAAAATAGGCACAGTTGGTAAAAAGGCAAAGTATGACATAAGAAGTGGTAAGTTGGTACATCAAGGCTTAATAAATAATTGTTACCCTTAGTTTACTTATAGGTGGTTATAACTAGGACATAATAACATGGATTATTGTTACTAATTTTCCCAAAGGCAGTTATAATAGTAACAAGATTGGTGATAAGAAAGGAATAACAAATGAAGGATGTAATTGCCAAAACTTCTATCACACTGCTCCAAAATACAATCTCTATCTAAATTACATGAATAAATGATGAAACTAATCAAATATCTTGATGCTAAAAATATGTAACGAATGGAAAAAACCAAGGTCAAATGAGCTAAGCTTTACAACACATTGGGTCGATAGGTCAGAAGCAAAAAGTGGATACATCTAAGAGGATGGGTAAGGATGATATTTTTACAAAGAAGAATAGTGATAAAATGGTATAACTAAAATGGTCCTTACAAACAATACACCTTAGTGCTCAAGCATAGTACCACTTGAGATGAATAATATTCATCAACTTAGGAAGTTCATCTCCATCTAGTGTGGCAAGCTTGTATGCTTCTAATCCCTAATCTATAGTATTGATAAAAGGCCCTATCCAATTTAGTTTGAATTTTCCTTTATGCTTCTTCTCAACTATGGTATTATTTTGGTCTTCTTTAAGAATAAGATCACCAAGTTCAAATGGTCTATACTTAACACATTGATTATAGTGGTCTTTGAGTCAGTTCTGATATGCCAAAAAAGTTATTGAGCATAGTTGTGCATTTCTCATCAAGTAGGTCTAATCTTATAGGTGAGTTACTTGATAGGCATGATCATCTAGGACATGCTTGAAAGAGATGCATAGTGAAAGCAATTCAACCTCAATGGGAAGGATGGCTTTAGTACCATAAATAAATGAGCATAGAGTGGCACCTATGGGGGTATGATAATTGGTATGGTATGCCCAAAGGGAAAGGAATATCTACAAGTGCCAATCATGACTAACATCATTGATAATATTTTTGAGAATATTGACAATGGTTTTGTTTGATGCTTCAGCCTAACCATTACCTTGAGGGTAATGTGCTATAGTAAAATGTTATGTGATGTGATATTTAGTACATATCTGGTCTACATCCTTGTTCTTGAATGATCCTATATTATCAGATATAATGTCAGATAGGATACCATAGTGGTAAATGAGATGGTTAAAGATGAATTTAGAAATTTGCTTTCCAGTCACGTAAGTGAGGGGTATAGCTTCAACCCACTTAGTGAAATACTCAATGGCAATAAGGATATGTTTATGGCCATTAGATGAAGTGGGGTTGATATTCTCAATGAGATCAAGTCCCCATGTATAAAATGGCCATGGTGTCAACATTAGTTTCAAATTTGTAGCTAGAGCATGAATTAGATTAGCATGACATTGAAATTTGTCACACTTATTTACATATGAAATGGCATCGATGTCCATCATGGGCCAATAATAACTAGTACACGAGATTTTTTGTTAGGACTACCCTGTTAGAATGATCTGTACATACCCCTTCATGGATTTGTCTTAATGCTAGTACAGACTCTATCAAAGTTAAACAACAAAGTAGAGTTCCATCAAAACTATGATGGTAAAAGGTGGATCCAAGTAGAGTATAATGAGTGGAATGATGAATGAAGGCTTTGGTTTATTTTTGAGATAGGTTAGGTGGTAGAACTTGGTCATGAAGGTAGTTATAAAGGTCTAGGTACTAGATAGAATTAGGACCAAAAATGTCATAAATCATTTCAATGATTGAAGGTTTATGAGCTAGTGCTAACAAATTTTTGATGAGTAACTCATACTCTCTAGATTTATCTATTTGTTGAATTAGAGATCCAATAGTAACCATGACACCTATAGTTCTATTACTATCCCTTAGTATGTGCTCAAAACTGAATGTTGGCAATTTGTTGCTTAAGAGTGTCGACCATGGCTTTATATGGAACCAGCTTGTCATCTTTAGTCTAAAAATGATCCATGATTTGATTGATGATTAACTGAGAATCACCATAAATTTGGAGATAAGATATATTCCAATGCACTACCTATCGAAGTCCTACAATAAATGCTTCATACTTAACCATGTTTTTTATATAAGGAAAGTTGATTTTAAATGATTTAGGGATTAGATCCCTTATGGTGTAATAAATAATAGGCTTACCCCTAATTTATGTGCAGTAAATGAACTATCAAAATACAGCTTCTAGGGCTACTCCTCAAAGGGGTGTGTCAATGATGATCATTATGGATTCATCAGAAAATTAAAATGTGAGTGGATGTGTGTCTGTGAGAGGTGCTATAATAAGTTAATCTACAAGAACTTGTCCTTTTTTTTCCTTCTAATTGACATACTCTATGTCAAACTCATTAAGAAGCATGATCCATTTAGCCATTCTACCTTGCAAAGCTATTTTAGATAGTAGATACTTGAGCAGATCTACTTATAAAATGACCATGGTCTTATTATTTAACATGTAATGGTATAGTTTATAAGCTATGAATACCATAGCCAAATAAGATTTTTCAATAGGTGCATATTTATATTCATATGTGACCAAGGTATGACTTAGGTAGTATATGGCATGCTCTTTTTCATTGTCATTATGTTGAGCTAAGAGTGCTCCTAGAGCATGGTCAGTAGCTGATATGTGTAGCAAGAATGGATTTCTTGACATAAGAGGTAATAGAATAGGTGGATTAAAAAGATAGTCTTTGAGTTTCTAAAAATTTATTTAGTAGTGATCATCCCAGTGAAATGCAACTCCCTTCTTTAGAAGATGTATAAATGGATGACACTTGTCTACTAACTAAGAGATGAAGCATCAAATTGATTGAATCTTACCCTGTAAACTATGTAATTAATTTAAATTGGTTGGTGGTATCATCTCAATTATAGCATGGAATTTAGCCACATCGACTTCAATACCTCTACAAGACATGATGAAGCCAAGAAATTTGCCTGAGGTTATGTCAAACACACATTTATTTAGATTGAGTCTAACTTTATACTCCCATAATTTTTCAAATATATTACGTAGCATTTTTGGATGATCAGCCCTTGTTTTGGATTTTCCTAATATGTCATCGACATAGTCTTCAATAATACCATGCATTGTATCATGGAATATGATAGTCATGGCCCTTTTATATGTAGCTCCAGCATTCTTAAGGCCAAATGGCATTACTTGATAACAAAATGTTCCCCATGAAGTGGTGAATGCTATTTTATGTTGGTCTTCAGTTTCTATTCTGATATGGCCATATCTTGAAAACTCATCCATGAGTGAAAACATTTCATTATCTACCATGGAGTTAATGATCATGTCAATATTAGGCAATGGAAAATCATCTTTAGGATAAGCTTTGTTGAGGTCTTAAAAATAAGTATAGATGTTGATCCCTTTGGGATTTTTATTAATAGGTACCACATTAAATATCTATTCTGAGTAGTTAATAAATTGGATACATCCTACTTTTAAGAGTTTTTCCAACTCTTTCTTTACCAATATAGTAATATAAGGATGCATCTTACGTAGCTTTTGTTTTACCAATTTGGCATTAGGATTAACCACAAGGTGGTACAGAACCAAGGTGGGGTCCAAACCTGGCATGTCAGAATAGGCCCATGTAAAGATATCTATAAATTATCTCAATAGAGTTGTAAAGAATTCATGTTCCTCCTCAATGAGGGATACACCTAATTTTATCCATTTTGGGTCTGATGGAGTCCTGATGTTTAACTCTATTATATCCTCAATAAGAAGGATCAAACCATCTTTTAGGATAGTATGAAATGACTTAAATTATTGTATTGTTAGGGTCTTCTACTAGGACTTTCTCTTCAACTTCCCTTAGTCATGATTAATCTAAGTCCCCTAATGGGAGATCTAGCCATGTGATAAAAATAGTTGAAAATTCTTGAAGAATTTGATCAAATAATTATTATTTCTCAAAATTGAAATCGAATCCATAAGCAAGTTCATTATTGGTGGTCTCCTGGTCTAAATTCAAAGAAGAATGAACAACCCCATCTAATGGTACCTGAAACAAGTTTTCACCACTAGACTAGCCTTTATCTTTACTTTTTCCCTAGTCAGAAAGTGCGTCAAAGAGGTTTTCACTTTGGGACCTCAATGTTTTACTTATTTATTTTTGGTTAAGGGTGTTCACCCATTCTCCAAAATAGGCTTTAGGATCTAATGTGATTGAGAATCCTAATTTGTGATCTCCCAATAAAATTTGTCTCTAAGGCCTAAAAAGTCATAGAATACCTCATCATTCTATAACTCATCAATCAATAGATTAGATTATTGTTGGTCCCAATCTTTCAGTTGGGGATAATATAATGGAAATGGGCTATGATGAATGACCAAGGTAAGGGTAAAAATGGCATTTTTATCAAATAAGTTAGTTTTAGCTAGGTCATCAAAGGTGAGGCTATGATCAAAATCTACTTCACTATCAGCATCATCATCACTAGTCACTAGTGATAGAGTTTGAATAAGATATATGGGGTCACCCCTAGGTAGTTTAAATCTAAGTCCATAAGGTCTTTCATACTTTGTCATATAAATTGGCTTGATGGTTCCTTGTTGATTCAATCTGAGGCCTCTTCCTTCATAATTGTGATGCTCCATGATCCTATTAGGAATAGGATACTTTACAATTTTATAATAATTATCTTAGTTGTCATTTATAACCATGATTATTCCCATTCAAGAGGGTCAGGTTCTAGGCTAGAGGCTGGTACAAATGTGATAGGTCCTTTATCTTTGTTCTTTTATTGCCAATGCATATATGGGGTGACTTTAGGTCACTCAAAGGTTTTTAGATTCTAAGGAAGATTGGAAATATGAAATATATCATGGATTACATACTCTCTCAGTCCATTATCTGAAATGGTGAAATGATTATAAGCCTCAAGAGGTGGCATGTGAGAAAGGGAATCCAAGGTATAAAGATCTACATAATTATTTGGTAAAGGATCAATAAGTATGGCCTTTCCTTTATCCTACTTGGAACTTAGATTCATGATGTACTGATAATTGTAGCTTTGAAATTCAACCTCAAGATGTTTGTAGTGTTCATATGGGTGTAAATCTCTTGGAATATTCACTTCCATCGCTGAGTGGAAAAACTTGATACATTGGTGTAGCATTGATGGGACTTCACAAATCACATGTAATCAAGGCCTGCCTAGAAGCAAAGTGTATGATAACTCAAAATCAAGCACATAACAAAGTGTATCATGGGTCAATGACCAATGATAAATAGAAAACTAATGGTGCCTTGTGGTTCTCTTTTTTTATTATCATAGGATTTGATGGTTATCATTTCTAGTTGGAGATCTACCATTGTGTACCCAAGAAGCTTGATGAGATTTAGAGATACTATGTTGAGGCTTGATTCATTGTATATAAGGACACATTTCACTTTATGCCATTTTATATAAAATTCTATGTACAATGGGTTATTATGGAGCGGGCCAAGGGAAGACATCACTTTGGTTGAATGTGACTTAATGGCCTGGAGTTGGGTGTCTAACCAAAGCTTGAAATTTTTTAGGGGATATGTCACTATCAATAGTAGATTGGGTTAAAAACTCATTCAAGATATTCATGTGGATTAATGATGTTCGTAGTAAATCTAAGATAGAAATTTGTGCTAGTGCCTTCTGTAATTGTTTAAAAATATCAAACTTCTTATCTTGGTTGGTATGGAATGGTTTATTCTAAGGCTAAATGGTCAATTGGATAATAGGTAAAGTGGTAGATGGTTATGGGCATATAATAGTAATCTTTGACCTCTAAGTTGTGATTATAAAATCAGGATTAAATACTACACCATTATTGCTAACAAATGTTGGGAATAGTGTGGGACTAGAGAGGAGAAGTCTTGATTGTCAATGCACTTGTGTGTGGTCATATGGTAAAGATGAGTTATCGATATAAGGTCCAAAAGGGGAACTCCTAGTTTTTTGGTTTACCTATATGCACTCCTAGGTCAAATAAGGATTATCAATGTAACTTGGTTGAATGTTGTTGTTTATCAATGGTCTAGGCTAATTAGTGCTTGGTCTAGGATTAATGTAGATGGTATTAACACTAACCCCTACAATATGACCTACAACCCTATTATATGCATGTGTAACTACATGATAGGTTTGTTATTTGTTACCCTTATGACCTTGGTTTTGTCTATTGCTCCATCATTATGGGTTCTATTATTGATTTTGCTAGTTTGGCCTTTGATTTTGATACTGTTGATTTTGATATTGCACTGACCATTGTTGTTGTTATTATTATTGTTGCTAATTATTCTACTATTATTAATTTTTATGTCAAGGAAAGGGTTTTTGATAAATCCCAAGAGTTTTATTGGAAGTGGAAGCATTATTATCTAATGTTATCTCCTCATTCTCTAACATATTCTTAATTAAATGCTTAATTTGGACACATCCTCATAGATTATTCCTGTTGACCCACTGATAGTCATAGAATTTATTTTCATGGTACCAATCAAAATAAGGAATTCCTTGGGGATAATGCTTTTGTATAGGTAAACTAATCAAATTAGTAGTAGCATGCTTGTGAAATATAGACTCAATAGGTTCTCCTAGGTCACTAAAGACATGACATGCAGGCACGATTCTCCTAAGAGAAGGGGTTTATAATAGTAAAGGTTGTATTTATTGTGAAAGTCTTGGTTGTTGTGCTTTCAAGATTGGTTTGAGAGGTTCTTGGGTAGGATTAAGCTAAAAAGGTGGTACAGATGATTTTTTCACTATTTGGACATGACGTGACTCAGTTACTCTATTTATCACAATATTCTTATTGTAGTTGAATTACTTTGATCTTTCTTAGTTATTATCATGTGCTAGTTGCGATGCTTGCACTTGAATGGGATGTTGATTTTGGCCGTTTCCCTAATTGGTACCTTGATTTTGATTAGTTTAATTAATCTTGATGATTATTTTATTGACGAGTGTTCACTCAATCAGCAAGCCTTTGTCAATGATTTCCTTGAAAGTATGTGTACATTGTAGCTCCGGATGATATGCTATCTCACTATGAAAATTTTTGGTAAAAATAGTGGCTAATTATTTATCTAGTAAATTATGGTGAAATGGCTTGCAAGGGCTCTCCATCATTGTAGATAACTTGAGAAACTCTCACTAGCTTTTTGTTTTGCTTGCATTAAGTCCACTAATGAAATCTCATGCTCAAGATTATAGAAAAAAGTGCTACATAAACTTATCAAAAAGATCATCAAAATACATTACTAAATTCTTGGGAATTTTTAAAAACCACTCCAAGGTTTATCTAGCCAAGCCCCTTGGAAACAACAGCAAAAGGTATATGTCATTATATGCCACTAGTTGACATGTGACAAAGAATTCAGTCAAATGAGCCCTAGGGTCACCTTTCCCTTTTTATTTGTCAAATTTTGATGGTTTGTATCTTAGAGGAAATAATATTTGTAAATACTCCATGTTGAATGGATAAGAACACACGTCATCCAACTTAAAAATTTTAGTCTATTTCCCAACTTGAATGGTAACAATTACATCCTTCATCTGTTACAATTCTTAGGATAGGAAATTGGAAGGAACATTGGTATGAGGGAGAATATTGATTTGGGTAGATGGTTGGGAGGTCACAAGTGGGACACTTTGACTAGGGTATGATGGATATATCTATTGGGGTATATTTATTTGGTTGAGGAATGGATCAGGAATATGCATACATGGATTAGGATGTACTTGAAATTATACATTTAGTTTTGTGATATTTTGGTTTGGGTTAGAGATAAAGGTTTGACTTGAAATATTTTTGGTTGGGATGGAGGGATACATCTATAATATGCCTATTGTGGTTGAAAATGGACATGTTGTTGACTAATCAAACCTTATTCTTGAGTGGAAACTTGTCGACCAAGACCCTGTCTCTAAATTTGTGGCATATTTTGAACCAATAGTTGTCTAGTAGGTAATTGAGAAACATAGGAGCCTCCTTATTACACAAATCCTTATGGGAAAGTGAAATTAGGTTAAATATTTGACATCTATTATTGACCAATATATGTACATTGTCGACTAGCCATCACTTAGTTTTGGATTGGTACACTAGTCTATGACTAAAGAGGTATGGTTGTCATTATTTGGTGAGGTGGAACATTAGTTACCCCTAACTGAGGTGGTAATGTATTTATCCTCTATTGTGTTTGTAAACTATATTGTACCTATTATTATGGAATACTACTCATTACTTATTGAGGAATATTAAAATTCATCACATTCTATCATTCAGGCATGACATTGGTCATTGTTTGACTACCTAATCCCATAGGTTATACACTTGAGGAAACAGCCAGTTGAGGTTGGGATATAGAAACTCCTACTCCTTGTTATGATAATACACTCATGGAATTAACTATAGGCACATGTTTTTGGCTAGTTATTTGTGTGTTAGTACCACTTTGATTGGGATTGGACGCTTCTTGCACATTGTCCACTACATTTGGCTCACTATTCTATGTAGAGGCCAAAGATACTTATTCAATAATGGGCATATATATCAAGTTATCTATTGGATTGGTTTTCATAAATGGGTCAAAACTTATATTCTCTTACTCAATTAACTCTATCAACACTCTTGTTGAAGTAACTAAGTCAATAGGAGGTTTGTTTATCATGTTCATCTGATTGAAATTATATGCTAGATTTAGGTAGGTTTGATATGTTATCTACATTTGGTTAAAGTGGCCTTCCATAATTTTTTTTCCTTGATTAGATATATTAGGGTCTTAATACATTGTTTGGACTAGATCCATAGGATTGCTAGAAGAATCCTGTTGATCATAAATGATATTGTGGGGCATTCTTACTAGGCTTGGTAAATTTTCATGGGAGAAGTTTACTGGAAACTTAGCCACTACCTATATGGATCTTACCAAAATCTTATCTTTGTTCTCTAACAAATGTCACTCAAGTAGAAATGGATCATAGGTGGAAGTTGTTTTAGTAAAATATGACTATTGAAGAACTAGCTTGTCCACTTTGGGTATTGTAGCTAGGTATTGTGTGGTTTGTTCTTGGTCTTGTTTTGAATAAGGTGGTGCACTAACCAAATAATTAGCCAATGGATTTTGGCTTTGTGCCCATAACTAAGTATTATAATAGGGATAAGAATCCATCTCATAAGTAATATTATCCATGTAGGGTTCTTGCACCATTTCTTCCTACATAACTACATTACTAATCCCTAGATTATACATGAATCCACTATGATTGTAGGAATACATGTTGGGATCCATAGTCAATGTTTTACGATAAAAGGTCAAAGAGTTATAAAAACTCTAAAAAGGACAATATATAAAATAGATGATGTTCTAACTTGGTCTAGATTCATCAAAAGGATCAAAAGGTTTATGCAAAGATTTGTGAGGAAACAAGCTAGCGTGAAGTATCTAATGTTTCACTATTCACACAAATATAAGCAAGTAAATGGACTAAAAATAAAAATAAAAAAATATAAGGTTGAAGTATTTCAAATCAGTGTAATCTATAAATTTAAAAGTTGCTAGGTCTTTTGGCTAAACACAGTGTCAAAAGCTAGGCTCAAACAAGGCATGTGCTAGGACTCTTGGCCAAAATGACGTCAAAAACTAGACTTTGAAATAGATGAAAGTTTTAATCTAATGGATTTTAAAAACTTCTAACAAACACTAGGCATTTGATTCTTAGACATGAACTTGATCAACTAGGTATAAGGTATGAAACAAAAGGCACTTTAGAGATAGTTTATTTTCTCATAAATAATGGTATAAATCTTGTTCTTTTGACAAACAAGCTAGATAAAAGTGAATGGTATAACTATGATAGATAAAAGATCACAAAAGTACACTTAGATTGGCTTGAACATGTAGGAAAAAATTTGAACTCTATGCAAGAGGGTCTATGAAATAATATTTGAAATATTTTGGGCAGTGTGATGATGCTATACTACCCAAAAGGTGTGATAAAAAAAAGTTTGTTTCAAAAAATCTCTAAGGCAAAGATAGTTTCCCATAATTTTGATAGCATAACACTATATTTATTGACTCTAAATTTTTATGGTGCATAGACTCAAAGTGAAAGTGTTTAGCGCAAAATGTCTTAATTCTATCAAGTGATGATAATGATTGTGAGTCTTAAATGACCTTCAACCCAAATTAGAAATTAAACCTAAGTTCCCTCAAGTTTAGTGCAAATGGAAAACCCACTTAACACATCAACCCTATAAAATTATAAAGGTAAAATTTTAAATTTAGATTATAAGTGAAGGACTTAAACATCTTTAGTAAAGGTCTAGACTCAATTGGGCAGCATAACTATGCAAAAGTGGATGATATGACTCCCAAGCTTTTGATGAAATTTTGAACAATAAAAATTGATGATCTCATGAAGGTAGAATAACACCTCTTTGTTCAAAGTAAAATAAAGACCATGTATTTTGGTTTTTATCAGTTTTTTACACCAAGTTTTGACTTCAAACAAGACTTTAATCTAAGACAAGACTCCACTGATTAATCGCTTTTAGACTCTAAATTAACAAGGTTGCTTAATATTGTTGGAATCTATCAATATACATATTTTTAGAGGATTTTAAGTGTTCATCTAAAAGTAAATGTATATTATATAGTAGGGTTTTTACACCCCCCTTCTCTCAAATGATAATACACAACATGGACCTTAAGGTGCACCTTGCACCAATAATACTTCTGCAGCAAGTGGGGATTTTTCTAAGATCTAACAAGTTTCTAAACATTCTAGGGAAATAAATTGCACAATGAATTTCATGCCAAATAATTCAAAATAAAATCATATTTTTTGGGTTCGTATCACTTGGCTTGTTGCAAAAAGGTCTACTCCTTTTTGTAACCACTACATCCTAATGTTCACTCAGTGTAGTGTGATGTCCAAAGTGCCATTATGTCCCATGTGAAACTCCAATTAGGAACTAAATTAAGTCAATACTGGAAGGTGAAACCCTAGGTCAAAGCTTCCATAAATAACTCATGGGAGGTGATGAAGTCCCCCTCGTAAGCCAAATTTGCATAAAAATCAAGAAAGCCTAAAAATAGAAAGATTTTAGGGTCATTTTTAAGGTCACCCAAACTTTGATGAGTTTTTGAGGAATGTTTTAGATGAATTTATTTATAAGCCTTTGACTAGGCTACTTGCAGTAGGAATGGCACTTTTGATTCCAAGGGTTCTTTAAAGGGGACAAATGGAAGAGCATACACGTAACACCCCTCTTTTTTCCAAACAAAATATATATCAATAAACTATTAAAGATAAAAATCTTGGAAAGATGAGTTCATTTTTAATCCCAAATGAAAATGAGGTGGGGTTCATTTGACCCCTTGGTCTTAGTTGTAACTTTGAAAACTAATGCTAAAAACACTTATTTAAGCACCTTAAATGTTACTTTAAGTACCAAAATAATGTTCTTAATTCATTTTTAAGCATGAAAAAGGTGATATAAACATGTTTTTATAAAATTTCAAGCTTAGTCCTACAAAAAAAATGTTAGCATGTCCTTTAACCTTGAATCTATTTTGGGTTTAAAATAATGAACTTCGAAAAAATAGCTTTCAGGTTTGTGTTTTAAGAAAAACATAGTGACCAACATCAGTTATATAACTGATGATGGTTACACTTGATAACTAATGATAGTTATCTAACTGATATCAGTTATACCAATAGTGATCAATGATAGCTATCCAACCAATGACAATTTTACTAATCGATGTCGGTTACTGTATAAATCTGTGGCAAAGAAAAATGGCAAAATAAAGATAAAAAATCAAATTTCAAGAGTTTTAATGATCCAAATGAATATTTTAAAGTTGCATAATGATCTCCTTCATGTGTGGGATGTGTTTGGTCCCACTGAGTATGTCATATGTGATCTAACAATTTGACTCAAGAGAGGATGGTTAATATCATGTTAGTTTCAAAATGAAAGAAACATACGAACTAACATAACATCTCTAGGCCTAGACACTAGGGAGAGCTTAGTTAATAAACATGAATAAAACACATAAATAAAATTCAAAATAAATCCTCTTTTACCTTCCTTGGATGCTCCAAAATGCTTATTGTAGTGGCTTGATCAGCTTGTGCTCATGAAGTCCTTGGTAAGGGAAGCTTGGCTACCTCCATCTCTCCTTGACACCTTTATCTTGTGGCTTGGCTTGGCTTGGAATCAATTTGTCATGGTAACACTAGTTTCATGAAGCTTTTTAATCAATTATACATTATAAATTTACATAATCATGTCTTAGAAATGAAGTTCATGGCCTCTCTATCTATAAATTTTTTAGAATATCTAGAATCAACCTAAATTATCCATCCTAAGATTGAGATATGTGGTTGAGGATTAATTCATTTTTTGTAATTAATTTTATAATTATCCTCATCATTACATTAGAATAAGTGGAAATTAAGAGCATGGAGAGCATCATGGAAGGCATTGATGAGGCATGGAGGGCATGAATCCTGATATTTATGGCATTTATGGCCTAAGGATGTCTTCTCAAGAAATGAGGTCACCTGATGATGTAGATATTCTATATTCATTTCCAAAACAAAATATTCAACAAATTTCCATGGAATTATTGATTAGGCTCCAACTTGGTTTAATTAGCTCTTAAGCATGTTTAAGTACTTTGTGCACAAATTACTGAAATTGATCATAATACCTTATTATTGGTCCTAAATTTGATTTGATTAGAATTAGAAGGAAATTTAAGATTTTTTGGATCCATTATCCCATTTAGGATGTTATCAATATAAAATAATAAAGTCACATGTCTTATGCAATATATTTAATAAGAAAGAGCAATCTAGAGCACCCAAGTGTAAAATTGCCATTTTGACTCAGAATGATCTAATCAAAATTAGCTAGCCCATAAGTTACATTTCCCCATTTAGGGATACCCTAGCCAAATTTGGCATTTGAATATGTTAGTTTCAAATTTTTTTAATGTGCTTTAGTGTTTTTAGGCCAAATTATGCATTTTGGGTGGATTTTGGCCAAAAGCCTGATTGGAGGTCATTGGTGGCTAGATTTAGGTGTCTAAACTTATGACATAATATATATATTCATCCTAACATTACAAAAATCATATTTATATACATTAAACAATGAATCTTAATTGATAGAGAAACCACCTTAAGCTTGTTGACTAGTCATCCTTGCTTCTTAGGATCTTTGTTAGGATTTTAGACCCTCTTCAAAGGACCAAGATATGATACCAATTTTTAAAATAAAAATAAATGAGAGTGGGGTTTAATTAGTATTTTAAAAAATTCATTGAATTCCACTTATTTTACATGAACCATTCTAACAAGCATGTACATCTTAACAAGCATAAGAAACAAATCATAAGAGCATGAAACACATGAATACATCATATACATGGTAAAAGATTAAAAGGAATAAAACCAAGTGATTAATTAAATGGAATAAATTCCTATAAGACAAATATCAATCTTTATTGAAACACCCACTTCACATGGAGCACCAACCCCAACTAGTTCAACACCAACTCAGCTAGGCCTTAGCAAGAACCCACTTGAAAAGAGGCACCAACCCCCTAGATGACTTAGCACCAACTCATCCACTTGATTTCTTAATCACATTAATAAACCTTTATTCATCATAAAACATATGGTGATCTTCATCTTAAGCTCTTTTCTCACTTTTATGCCTCTCAAACTGGCTTTTAGCCCTTTTCGCTCAATTAACCCTCTTTATGTCTTGATTAGGTCTTCTAACCTTGATTATTATATGAAAAACCTCTATTATATATTCATGAAAGATATATGATGTTTTTATTTAACTCCTTATTCTCACCAATTATCTATATCATTAACTTCTTTTCACAATCTCTAAGCATACACAAATAGGCCTCAACTCCTAGTATTTATACAAGTCACTTGATCATATCATTGATAGTTGGAAATACATTATTATCTCTTATTTTGAACATGAATATGTCTTATTATATTAAAATAACATGCCCTAATCATTAATAAATCAATAAATTAGGTCATTCATAGCTCAATTATCCCTTACTCCTTTTTTAGGCTTTATAGAGACCTAATAAGCCTTCTTAGCAAATGTTACCCTTTAAAATTTATTGAAGCATATTAAAACTCCTAAAATGGAATTAAAACATCATATTCCACTCCAATATACCTTATAAAAATTCACCTTAGGTCCATAACACCTTTTAGGTCCAACCACCATTTGAACCTTTTCTCATATCACTGTTCATAAAAGGCATGTGCAAATACAAAAAATCTATCTTGAACAACAGAGGTATACACTCAATTTTACAAAAAAAATATGGTAAAAAATTACATATTCATATAAATTATTACCTTAGGGTCATCACAAACTTCATCATATGCTTCAACTTAGGCTATATATAACCAAACTTTTCTTTGTAAGATGTTCACTTAGAACTACCAATTGAATTCAAAACATACTCAAGGAAACATGAAATTTTAACATCTAATTCAATGCATTAAATGACTTTAAATTCATGAATAATATATTATACTATCCTTATATCAAAATCAAATAAACATATCATGAGTTTTAATGAAACTTTTTGGTCTTGCAAACCAATCTATTGATCTTCTCTTTCACAGATTCTACTCAGCTAGATAAGCCATTTTGTCTTCAATGTTCCATCATCTTAAACTAAATTATAATCTTTTGAAAAACATGAATATAATATTCAATTATAAAATAACATCATAATTCACTTAAATTCATCATTATTACATGAAAACACATCAAGAATCATCTTCTCATTAGGTTTGTTAGTGACTAACCAACTTAGATCGCCAAATTTTCATACCTAATATCTAGAACCTATCCATAAACCTTCATGTACAATAAATAAAAGTCTCAAACTTTGACCTTCATCCACTAATCAACTTTGACCTGATCAACTCTACCTACTACAACAAATATATGAAAAATAAGCACTTTTATGTAGGGTCTCTTCATCACTTGAGAAACCAATCACACCTAAAGATGATTGAGAGAGTTGAATTTAACCTATAATTAATTAACTAGAGATATCAAACCATTTTGATCATTTTAGAACAAGATCTTTAGCATCAAGTCATTGTTAGGTTTTTATGAGGGTTTAGACCATCTTTTAGTCTTAACGATCATTCATAAAACTTAACTCATCTTTCTAGAAAACAATTATTAGAAATTTGAGATAGAAACTTTACTAATCTACCATGAATATCTTAAGTTATCATTTAGAAGTTTTACTTTCCAATGAGCACTTCAAAAACCTTCTCAAGTAGACAAATCTTCATTTTACACATTCAAAAAACCTTGAAACACTATTTCAAGCCTTTTCTTGCAAACTATGACCTGTATCTTCATGCACATACTTAAAAAACTTGAATCACCTCTGTCAATGTTTAACCATTCACCCATGTCTTGGAAACTAATCCAAATACCTCATATGGCCACCATCTCTCTTTTTATTTTTAATTCTTGACCTACAAGTCTCATTAGGCCTTGAATCTAACCTTCTAACCACCCTGTAGGCTTCAACTTAAAACTCTCATGTGTTATAACACATCTTGTGTATTTTAAAGCAACCTCATACACTCAATCTTCTTTGGAGCTTCAACAGAACATCTTTAGAGCTTCTTATAAATCTTTAGATCTTGACTAGGGATCTTCATAGCATCTTCATAGATGTATACATAGACCTTCAAACCTGACCTTATAATCATTTATAAGGCCCTTGACACCTTATGTATAAACTAAATCAACCTCTCTTATGCTTAAACATTGTTAATCATTATTTGGATCATTCACATCTTTGTATCTCATTTAGAACATCTTCAAAACTACTTACATAGATCTTCAAAAAATATAGATTATTTTTTAGAGATTACTCATTTCATCATGTTGCCTACACATACCTTCTCACAAGGTCTAGACAAAGCATTGAAAAATAGTATTCACTCATGTCAATCTCAATGATATAACTTGAGTTGACCTCAAAACATTATTCAAATAATACTCTCTCATCACTGAATTCATATAATAACAACACTCACTATGTTAGCATAAGAATTCATCATACATAAGCCTCAAGGCTTACTTGACCAGGCATCTTCATAAGAACATTTCACATAAATGATATTAGATTAGCATCAATTAAGGAACTATGAATCTTCATAAGAACTTTTGACATCATAGACAACATTAAATAACAAAGCTCAACACTCAAGGACAATGTTCATCAATCTCCCCCTTAATAAATGATAATGTTCAACATTAATTTATTTAATAGATTCAATTCTTACTAACATAGATAAATTTTATTTTCATCCCTATGTAACCCTCATTTTTTATCATTTGACTAGATCTATACCAATTAAATATAAGCTCATACATGAATATACCCATTCTATATTTATAAATATTAGTTATTCCTAGAATAGATTGGCCTCTCAAAAGTCCTTAATATGATAATTAACCGCATTGATCCAACCATTATTCCACCATGTGGTTATTCTAGAACCAAATACTCATAACTTGTGTCTTTGTGTTAATAACCACTAATCCTAAAATAACATTTATCCCATCACCCTATTGGAGTGGTTCATAAACCTATTGTTGTGCCCTAACACACACATCCATCTTCAAAATAAATCAAATAAAGATCCATTGTTAATTAGATATTATTATTCAAGGTATTTTGAACCAAAAGTCTATGATATAAGAGGTTGAAACCAAAAACTTAAGTAAAACCAATTTGATGTTAAAATGGATTTATTTACCTCTTTTGATCTCTATTATTTTCTTGATTTAATCAAACAAGGTTTACTTCAATGTTTACAGAGTGTCTCAAATTTATAGAGGAATCGATGCTATTTATAATAAATTCTAATATATTTTATTTTCACCTTTAATTTTAACTTATGCTTACATATGATTAATGTATGATTTAATCGTTAACTAAGTTGACTATTTTTTTTAGTCTAGTCTTTATCTATGTTATGTATTAATCAAGTTATTCCATGATTAGGTATCTTCTAGGCCCTCCCTAAGCTAATTTACTCATGACATTTGGCATCAATTTATTAACTCAAAGCCTAAGTAAAGAACATAAGTCACTTAGTGGTGACATTAGTGTAGTCTCTTACATAGATTCCCCTGAGTAATTGAATCACTAGGATATTACTATATGTCATCATCTTGATATCCTAGAGGTTACATTAGTATGGAATTTCATACATATAATCACAATCAAGCATAGTAGTGAGAGCCATCAATGTATCATCATCCTAGTATTGCAATGGTGATGTTAGCATGGACCTTTGTATAAGATAATACTGAACAAGAAAAATAATGAAAATTATCCACATGTCATCATCTTAGTAGCTTTGTGGTGATTTTAGCATGGACCTTTGTACAAAGAATCTCAAGCAAGTAGATCACCAAATTTCATCTTCCCACTAACTCGTAGCCAAAGAAACAAAGTATGCCAAGATATGGCTTAGCTAAGAGCATAATAGTGACACATAAACATGTGTCTCTAGAGTCACATAAAAAAGCAATGAAGATATCAAAACTAAGATAAAGAGAGAAGAAAATAAACATCTATCATACTAATATGACTAAGCATTTGGAAGAATATAGAAGAAGACACATGGCAATAAAAGCCATAAAAGTCAATATTATGAAATTTAAATGCAAAGAATAAAGAGGAAAATATGTCATTGATGCATTTAATTCACATAAATTGAATAATTAATGAATTCAATTATCACATCCAACACAACTAGAGCAACATATTTTTAATTTCTATTTCTAGTCTAATTATATTGCATCTAAGCTATCAAGATTATTATGAATTATTAAAGTACAAACTATGAATCTATAACTCCATTACAACCAATAATTTACAATCCTTTCATAAAGAGATTAATTTTTAGACAACATTAATGGAATCTTCATCTCACATCTTAATCCCCTCTATATACTCAATTTCATGCCAATAAAAAACACAAATATAATATTTGATTCAATGGCATTAAACCATGAGTTCAAATACAACTCTACCATTTGAGATATGGTTGACGTAGGAAAACCATACAAGGATGAGTACTAACTCTCTATTTTCACATGCATATAAAAAGATGACCTCATGGCCATAAAATTAGTCAACCTTCATAATGAAGGATCTAAACAAAAGGTAATGCCATGCATTGACCTACTATTTGAGTTATTCATGAATGAAAAAGTTACTAGAAAACTATTACACTTTAGGATTGGAAATACACCATCTATATACATTAGTGGGAATACCTTTGATATAAATTATAGGCTCTCATTCCTATATATGTCATATAAATAAGAAATGGTGAATTAATGTCTTTAAAACAAAAATGTTAGTAACAAGTTGCAAGAGTGGGGTGACAATCCAAGAAACATTGTGGTCCAGGCCAAAGCTCTAGCATTCCCATTTTAGTCTTTATACTAGGAGTGAAAATTACCATGGATCTACTAAAAAAGATATATGGTTTTTACCATCACCTATGTCAATTAGGTATGGGTCCCTCTATTAGATATGATTTTAAATTCAAACAAAATCATTCCATTAAAGGAGATCATTAGCTCCAATCTGATTTTGAAACTCAAAAATCCAAGAAGTTCCCCAAATTGTAATTTCTACATGATGTCTTACATGGTAGATGTGGTGACTGTAACTATGTATTCATCTTATGAGAAACCTTAGAAACCATCTCTTGATTACCCTAAACATAGGATATGTGATGATTTCAATGTTTTTCATGTACATAGATTCAAGAACATCATGAAAAGGTTGATAAAGACTTTCTATCCTATAGTATATCAAAAAAATATGGGAATAATATTCCCAAGCTCTCTGACCCAATCAATCAAATCATTTAAAATATGGGTGATTATTGATGTTACCCCAAGTGCAAAATAATCAAAAATAAAGGTACAAATGCACATCCTTTATACTTACCAAGGATTGTGCCTGATAAAGTAGTTGAATAAGATGTTGCTACCCAATTAGATGATAATGTTAATTTTGAATTAAGGAAGCTCAAACAATCAACCATTCATCTAACTCCTCTTAGCATTGGTAAGATGTAATAGATAAGATGGGAGCATCTAAAATTGGTTGAAAATATAAGGGCACATTATGGGTTCAAAATGGCACCTTTTATATGGTGGGAACAAATAAATAATGTAAGAGGGAACATCAATAAATATGAAATAAAAGCAACAATCAAATATGTTCACCAATCTTATGATGATGACAACATATTTATAAATGCTAAAGATGATTATAAAGCTGTAATAAAGATGCATAAGCCAACATGTCTATTATTATGGTGTAAAGGATCCAGTATGATCCTACCATCACTAGGGAAGTTTATGCAAACAAAAATGCATCATGTCTATAAATCAATCTTGGCTCAAATAAGATAGAACATACTTACACTTTCAATTGGGGATATATTGTTTAAGTGTGAACATAACCAATATGAGGATCTGTTAGACCTGATGAAGGGATCACTTGCTGTGAACTAAGAATTTGATGATGAAGGGGAGGTTAGTATTGTGTGAGTGGATAAATCAAATCAAAAGCACGCTAAACTAACACCTTCATGCCTAGTTACTAGGGTGAGATTAATAAAAAAACAAATTAAAATCACAACTAAAAATTAAGGAAAAACAAAAATCCTTCACCTTCCTTGGATGATCCAAATTCTTTGTTGTATTGGTTTGCTCAATTTATGCTCATGAAGTCTACATCAATGGAATCTTGACTACCTCCATCTCTCCTTGACACCTTTCTTGGCTTTGGCTTCAATAAATTACATTTCCACATTTAATAATACTCTGACCAAAATTGGCACTTGAATATATCAATTTAAACTTATTTAATTTGCTTTAGTATTCTTAAGCCAAATTGTGCACTTTGGTGGAAATTGGTCAAAATTTTGGTTAGAGGTCATTGGTGGCCAGATTTAAGTGTTTACACTTGCCATAATACACCATGTGAGGTAGTTTTATAAATCATATAGTATAACAATGTCATGCAATAACCCTAAAAGAGTCCTAAGGTTTGATATTTCACTTAATCTAAAAAATAAGAAAGTAAATATAATCTAGTGCACACTAAATCTTGCAGCACAAAGTGGGGGTTAGAAACAAAAAAAAATAACTAAAATAAACATGCATATAAGACATATACTCATGTAAATGTATACAAAATCCTAATTAATGGAGATAAGCACAACTACATTATCTATCTACTCTTATAATGGAGAGATAAAGTTGAATACTTACCTTTGAAGATGAACCCATTAAGCCTCAATATATACCTTGGCCAAGGTGCTTCGTAAGATATTTTTGTGGTATGTAAGGATAACAAAGACAAATCATATCTAGGATACACAACCTATCTATTCATCCAAAATACTTCTCCACAAGATAAGATATGTATCTCCAAAGAAAGTATAGAACCATAAGTTTTATTATTCAATTAGAATGGTCAATAAATAGATTTTCATTCACACTTATTCTTCTTCACTTCTCTTCTTTATAATGTTAAGCACAAAATATACTAAGAGGGGGTGGTGAATTAGTATATTATATACATTTTACTTAATTTGATTTCTTTTCTTTAACCACTTAATCACATATTCAAGATATGTAATAAAACTAAAAAAATAATATGCACCACACAAGAGAGAGAGAGAGAGAGAGAGAGAGAGACTAAATTTTTACATGGAAACCTAAAGTGGAAAAAACATGGATAACAATATCAAGTATATGAATGAGCACCAACTCAAATTACAGAGTTTTCAAGCACCAAATTACAGGAGCACCAACCCTTTTACCAAGTACCAACTTAGAAACTATTTGTGATCACCAACCCATAAGAGCACCAACCCCTTGAAAATATTTGTGAGCACCAACCCACAAGAGAACCAACCCCTCTTGTGTATAAAACACAACTATCTCTCCATGTTGCTTACTCAAAAAATGATATAACTCTACAATATCTCCTACTTTTCTCTCTTCAAAAACAAATACAAACCATGCACTCTCTTGCATATTACAAATGGCTTCTCAAGCCTTTATTTATATCTTTCCAAATGACCTTTGGCATTCACCCTTTGTGACCCTTCAATCCTCATGGAAAATAGAACCAAACTCACATGACCCTTCCTACCCTTGAATTTGAAAAGTTATATGGTGACCCTTCATAAGCAAATGCATCCTTTCCTCTTTTGTCTTTATCTTGGTGACTTTTCGTATTCCTCAAAGTGTCCCTTCATGGAAACATACACCATACCCTTTTTTGTCTTCACATGGTGACTCTTGGAATTCCTCAAGCTGACTCTTCATGAAAAAATACATCCCATTCCTCTTTTGTCTTTACCCCGTGACACTTTGAATTTTTTGTGGGCCCTCTTTTGACTTATATACAACCAAAAATATATTCATTAATATTAAATAAATATTAACACACATTAGCTAAGATATGAATATTAAAAAAACCATTAAATGCAATAGGGTCTTTATCACCAATAATACTAGACCTTTGACATCAATAACAATATTTCCAATAATATCCCCCTTTTTTATTGATGACAACCTCAAACTGAAACTACCACATCTTAAAACCTACACATACTATCATCTAAAAAATATATAGTAACTCCCCCTTACTATAGTAACATGTACCTATTCCCTATACCTATTCTCTATATCTATTTCTACATTTGTACCTATACCTCTAACTATTTCTATTCTTTTCCCCCTTTGACATCAATGGCAAAGGGCCTACTTGGAGCTAACACTTAGCTCCTCCACCGATGTTAATCCTTAATGGTATGAAGTAAAAAAAATACTCCCAACTTCTCCTGTAGATACTCAAATGTGTCTTTTGGTAGTGCCTTTATAAAAATATCTAATATTTGCTCTATAGTATTGATATATTCCATCTTAACCTATTGATCTATAACCTACTCTCTCAAGAAGTGATATCTGATGGGAATATGTTTTGTTTTTGAATGCATCACTGGATTCTTTGAAATATTAATATCACTTATGTTGTCACAAAAAATAGAAATAGGTTCATCATATTTTACCTTGATATCTTCTAAAGTTTGCTTCATCCAAAGCACTTGAGTACAACATGATATTGTTTCAATATGTGATACTTCAACTATATAAAGTGATAATAAATTCTACTTTTTACTTAGCCATGATACTAAGCTATCACCAAGGAAGAAAGATCTTCCACTTGTAATTTATATATAATCTAAGCAACCTACCCAATTTGAATCTATATAAACAACTAAAGTGAAATCTCTACCTATGGGATACCACAATCCATAGTCCAATGTCCCCTTGATATATCTGAATATTCTCTTCACCAACTAAACATGACTATCTATTGGAGTTTATTGATATCTTATAACCATACCTACTACATGCATGATGTCTAGCCTCGATTCTATCAAATATCAAAGACTACCAATCATAGATCTATATAAAGATTGATTTGTAATAGGTGAATCTTCATCCTTGCTCACATTATTTCCTATACACATTAGTGTGCCAACTGGTGCACAATCCTCAAAACTAAATTTCTTCAACATTTCCTTGGCATATTTTTTTTAAGATATGAAAATTCTTTTATCTAACTAAAATATTTAAAATCTTAAGAAAAATGATAATTCTCCAAGCATATACATCTCAAATTATTTTTACATATTATCAAAAAATTCTTTTGTCATCTTTTCAATGTTTCTTCTAGAAATGGTGTCATCAACATATACCACAACAATCAATTGATGCTCACCTTATATTTTGATGTAGAGATTATTTTCAACAAATCCTCTCTTCAAACCTTGATCTTATAGGTACTTATCAAGTTTTACATACCAAGTTTTGGGTGCTTGTTTCAATCCATATAGTGCTTTCGTCAATCTGCATACATGGCTACTAATATTTGAGAGAATAAATCCCTCAGGCTACTCAATGTAGACCTCTTCTTCTAGTTTCCCATTTAGGAAGGTAGACTTGACATCCATTTGAAACACTTTGAAATATTTAAACACTACATATGCAAAAAAAAATTTAATAGAATCTAGCTTTGCTACTGGTGCAAAAGTTTCTTTAAAATATATTCCCTCAATCTGAGCATATCATTTACATACTATTCTTGCTTTATTTTTGGTCACTTCTCCATTTTTATTTAAATTATTTCTGTAAACCCATTTTATTCCTATCACATTGTGATCTTTTAGTCTAAGCACTAATTCCCAAGTATCAATCTTTTCTATCTTATTTAATTCTTCATCCATTGCTTTAACCCAATGCTTATCATGTCTATCTTCTAAAAAAGTTTGAGGCTGAATTTTGGAAAACAAAGAAAAATTAACTGGCTTAGATTCACTTACCATCATTCTTCTGGTGTAAATTCCTTCATTTATATCCCTAATGATGTCACTTTCATTATGATTTCTCTAAACATATTTGGATGGAGTTTTGGTGTCATTTTTTTCCTTCTTCTCATCTTCATTTGATTCTTCAAAATCTTCCCCTTCAATGATTTTAGGAATGTCTACTGGATCACTAATTCTTTGTGTTCCATCTTCTTCTATCCTCACACTTGCACTTTCAACAATTTTCTTCTGAAAAAATAACTAAGAAATATACATTCATTTACTTTGGATTCAAACTTATGAAGTTTTTCATCGATTCTCTTTATAAAGCATTTACTGCTAAAAAATCTAAAATAATCAATTGTTGTTGGTTTGTCTTTCCATAGATCATAAGGAGTCTTATCACTATTGACTCTTAATAATGCTCTATTCTAAATATGTATTGTTTTAGAAACTACCTCTAATATTTATCTGGTATCTTAGATTCATTTAGAATTATCTTCACCATATTTTGAACTATTCTATTTCTCCATTCAACTACTCCATTTTGCTGTGGAGTTCTAGTTGTTGAATAATGTCTCTTTATTCCATGGTATTCACAAAAATCAATAAACTGATCTGACATAGATTCTCCTCCTTGATCTGATCTTAGACACTTAATCTTCAAACTAGTTTCATTCTCAACTAATGCTTTAAATGCTTTGAAATGTCCAAAATCTTCTAATTTTTTATTTAAAAACATTACCCTAGTCATACGTGAAAAATAATAAATAAACAACATGAAATATTTCTCACCTTGAGTACTTTGAGTTCTCATAGGTCTACATAGATCAGTGTGAACAAGCTCTAACATCTGAGTGGTTGATTACTCTTTTATTTTAAACTACTTTATGGCCTGCTTCCCATGCTAATAAGGTTCACAAATCATGTCAGATAGCTTTGTAATCTTTAGAAGATTTTTGACTGCTTGTTTACTGCTAATGTTGACAAATTTGTCAAAACTTATGTGTCCCATTCTCCTATGCCATAGCAAAATTTATTCAATTTGACTCAAACAACATCTTTGACCTTTGATGTCTTATAATATATATAAATTATTGCCTATTCTCTGAACATCTGCATCCAACACATCTAAATATTTTCTCATAATTTCATAATCTTCTGCATAAAAATTTAGTGTGTGCCTATAATCACATATTTGACTTACACTCAAAATATTATGCATAAGACCTTATACATACAAAACATTTTTAATTTTAGTTCTACTATTATCCAAACTTAGTGTACCTTTTTTGACAATTTTGGTATTAGTATTATCTCTAAATTTCACTGTGCCACCATTGATCTTCTTCAAGGTTATGAACTTGCTCTTGTCTCCTTTCATGTGCCTAAAACATCTACTATCAATGAACCATGGCTTTTCTTCATTTCTTGAATGCAAAGTTGCCTTTACCAACATAGATTTTTTAGGTTGTTTCTTTTTCCATGAACTTGTCTAAACTTTCTTCTTGATGAATGGAGCCTTGAAACTCTGGTCCTTGACTGACTCGAACATGCTTCTATAGTACCAATCTATGTGTTCAAAGTTGTTACACTTGTAACATATTATATCCTCTTCATTAACTCTTGATAGAGGAATAAAAGAGTTGTGGCTTTTGCTTGACTCTACATGACTTTTCTTCTCCTTATTTTTGAAAATTTTATCTCTTTTTTGACATTCTATTTTTTTATGACCATATTCATTACAATAAAAATATTAACCGTAAAAATAGGACCTATTTGTGTATCTCTGACTTGATTGCCTTTTGTAGCTCTATTCTTTCCAACCTTCTTTATTTGAGATTTCCTCTATATTCTTAACTTCTTCCCTTTTTATTTTCTCTTCTGTAAGAGCATCAACATAGCTCTTTCCTTCGTCCTTGTCTATGAAATTAGTGGCCTTCCCATTCTCTTTTTCAAAACTAATACCTATCTTATCTAACATTGATCTTTGACTTTCTAATATCTTGTTCAATATATTAGTGTTATTCTCAAATTTTGAATTATTGGCTACTATATCATTGATTGCTTTATTTTTTTCTCAAGATTTGCTTTTAAAGAACAATCACATACCTTTCACATTATTTAATTACTTTTTTCAATTGTGATGTTAGATCTTCTTCATTCTTATTAGCTTCTTCAAAGTGTGCTTATAGATCTTCAATTGTTTCCTTTGACTCTTTTTCATTTTTATCGATATGGATATTTAATATTTGATTCTTCTTCTCAAGAGATTTTAAATCTTCTAAGGCACAAACGAGTTCTCCTTCTAGACTCACTTTGGCTTCATCCTATTATTCTTCTTGATCACCTATACTTTTGTTTATAGAGGCATCCTCATGTATAACCATGAATAGAATCTCTTCTTCTTAATCACTGACTCCACTATCTTTGGTTGAGCTAGGATCTTTAGAATACAAACTCTTCTTCTTGAATTTTCCATTGAAACTCTTCTTGTATGTAAACTTTCCTTTCTCATTGTCACAATTACCATTATCTAGGAACTTAGCTAAAAAATATCTAATCTTTTCATAATTAAAAAATTTAAAATGTAATTTTCCTTGATATTTACTTATGCCCTTTTTTGTCTTGTGAATGAATAGATCTCCATTGTCATCTTCATCATCACTAGAACTATCACTTAATTCTTGAATCTTAGCCTTCTCTTTCTTTGATGTCTTGAAAGTAACTTATCTCTTTGAGGTTTTCTCTTGTTTCATCTACATCTCATATGTTGTAAGAATACCATGTAGCTCATCCATCTTTACCTTGGCTAAATTCTTCATCTCTTTAATTTCCAACACTTTTGCATCATATCTCAATGTTAGAGATCTCAAAAAATTTTGAACCACAATTGATTCTTCTAACTTTTATCCAAGACCCTAAATCTGATTAACTATTTGATCAACTCGTAAAAGATAACTTTCTATATTTTATTCCTCTTCCATCTTAAAACTCTCAAACTATCTTTTGAAAGTCTAAAACTTAGCTTATTGAACCTTTCCATCACCTTTGTAAATATTCTCAAGTTTTACCCAAGTTTCATGAGAAGATTTACATTGCATAACTTTAACAAATTTTGATTCACATAAACCACATAAAATAGCATTTAAAGCTTTATCATTATTTTCACTTGCCTTCTTTCTTACCAGAGTAGTTACAAGTGTCTATGGCTCTTCATATTCCTCTACCACTGCTTTCCAAATGTCAAATCCAAGGGCCATCAAATAAGTCTTTATCTTTATGCTCCAAAAAACATAATTTGTCCCATCAAACAAAGGTGCCTTATTTGTATAAAAACCTTCATGTGATCCAGCCATCATGCTTTCTTGATCTACTTTCAAGCTATAAAACTTTTTCAAAAATAACTTGCTCTTATACCAATTGTTAATCATGAAATATACTGAGAGGGGGTATGAATCAGTATATTATATATCTTTTACTTAATCTAATTTCTTTTCTTTAACCACTTAATCACATATTCAAGATATACCATAAAATTGAAATAATAATATGCACCACACAAGAGAGAGAGAGAGAGAGAGACCATATTTTTGTGTGGAAACCCAAAGTGGTAAAAACCATGGAGAACAATCTCAAGTTTATGAATGAGCACCAACTCAAATTACAAATTTTTCAAGCACCAACTTTCAGGAGCACTAACCCCTTTACCAAGCACCAACACAATAATTATTTGTGAGCACTAACCTATAGGAGCACCAACCCCTCTTGTGTATAAAACATAACTATCTCTCAATGTTGCTTACTCAATAAATTATAGAACTCTACAATATATCTTATTTTTATCTCTTTGAAAACAAATACAAACCATGCACTCTTTTGCATATTAAAAATGACTTCTCAAGCCTTTATTTATAGTTTTCCAAATGACCTTTGGCATTCACCCTTTGTGACCCTTCAATCCTCATGGAAAATGGTGTCAAACTTGCATGACCCTTCATATCCTTGCATTTGAAAATTCATATAGTGATCCTTCATAAGCAAATTTATCATTTGCTCTTTTGTCTTTATCTTTGTGAATTTTCATATTCCTCAAAGTGTCCCTTCATAAAAAAATGTGCCATACCCTCTTTTTTCCTTACATGGTGACTCTTGGAATTCTTCAAGATGACTCTTCATGAGAAAATGCATCCCATTCCTCTTTTGTCTTTACCCTATGACTCTTTGACTTCTCCATGGGCCCTCTTTTGACTTATATGTAACCAAAAACATATTCATTAATATTAAATAAATATTAATACACATTAGTCAAGATATGAATATTAAAAACACCATTAAATGTAATGGGGCCTTTATCACCAATAATGCTAGACCTTTGACATCAATGACAATATTTCCAACATATAAAATGCTGGAAATGAACTTGTGTGTGTGTGTGTGTGTGTGTGTGTGTGTGTGTGTGTGTGTGTGAGAGAGAGAGAGAGAGAGAGAGAATGTTTCCCTAAATCCTCTCAAAAACATTAGTTATATAGGGTCAGCCATGTTTGACCTAGTGTGTTTTAGGGGACAACTCACTAGGTCTAAGCTAGTTCAATTAAAAGGCTAACAAACACAAAAAGTGAAAAATACCCCTAAATTATATAGGGTTGGCCATGGTCAACCTAGTATAATCGATAGTCAAAAATGGATTTAAGGCAAAAAAAGAGGATGAAAAGAGAAAAATAACTGAAATAGGTAAGGTTGAGAAGAATAAGATTAGGGTTAATGGGTTTTAGCTTATGAGTGTGTAGATGGTAAGTGGTAAAAGGGACAACAATCTTATGAAACACCAATGGTCTACCCACCCCTTTCTTGGTGCACCCCTTAAGGCATACACTTAGAGAGATTGAGACTCAATAGGTTATTATAAGATACAAAGTGTCATTAATCAATAAAAGTTTGAAAATATTATGTGTATACATATGCCCTAATTGAAGTTCATCACATGTCACGTAAGTGCTACACATGATGGTGCTTCAAAAAAGAACATGATAACACATAATGTTTGATGCTAAGTAAAGTGCAGTAAGCATAAAATAATATAAAGGAAAGGATATAATTGAAAAACACATACCTTTACTTACCTTAGTGTTGTAGATAAAGAAGTAGACTACAAGAGATATGAAGGCATCCAATGTGAAGAACACTAGGAGAACCTATAGAAGTTAGTGCAAAAAATAACCAAAAGTCAAAAAAAATGGAATATAAGCAGATGATAGTGGAAAAGAATCTCTACATCATCATGAATCGAACACATTTTATGGTTTTGAAAATGGATGGGCAAAAATAAAGATATAGGAAAAATAAGGAATCTGCAAGATAATAATTGAAGAATTTGAATTTTGAAAAAGTGTTTTTAAATAGGGAAAAGAGAATTCATTTGTTATTTTGACTTGTAAAGGAGAGAAAAAGAGAGCTCTAGAGACCAAATGAGCTAGGATGGCAAGGAAATGACAAGGTAGATAGGGAGAGGCTCCAGAGGTAGTAGTGGGTGCACTATAAGTATGCAACTATGAATCTCAAACTAGTTTTGGAAATTTATATTGAATTAATTGAATTTTCAATAATTTTAAATTTTACGCATTTTTAGATGTCAAAATGAGGCAAAATTAGATTTTAGGGGTAGAAAATATCAAGACAAGAAATTAGTTTAGAGGAATTAGGAATAAAGTAATAAAAATGCACTTTTTCAAGAAAATACAAGGGATTGGTAGGTAGAATGAACTGGGTCTACCCAATCTACCCAATAGGCTAAAATTAGTTAGAATCCATAGTGCTGACCCAGTAGGTATCGGTCAACCCTATACATTTTTTAGGCTACCATCCTAATGTAGTTTGTCAATTGATATGTAAGGTTTAGAATGATAATGTAGCACTAAGAAGGGAAAAATAAGAGGGTTGACTAAGATTTTAGAGTCAATTAAGGCAAAAATAGGGAAATTTTGGTCAAACTAGTTTGACCAAAGAACCAAAAAAACACAAAAAAGTGTGTAGGTCTAAAGAGGGATAGAATGGCCAAAAATGACCAAAGGTCGATAAGAGGGACCAAGTAAGCTATAAATAGGGTAACATTAAAAAAATTAATAAGTTGAAAATTAATTAAACTTTTTTTATTTAAAAAAATAAAAGAATGCATTTTGACTATACATGACATGAAAGAACTTATACATCCTTTGTTTTTTCTTGGTTGCAGAGATGATGGATGTTCTAAAGATTGGTATATATGGCCTAGTTACCAGTGTTATTAGAGATATTTTTGGATAGAGATAGGGATATACTAGTATCCATAAGTCTAAGAGGCATAGAAGATATGTGTAAGATCCCCATGAGTTTAGATCTGTTAGTCATGTTCCTTAGTTGCTCTGAATGATTGACTAACACCTTCAAATGGGAGGTGGATGGGGATGTGATAGAGGTGGCCATCACACTAGAGGATGTCCATCCCATCCTCAATATTCCCAAATCAAGAGAATCAATGACCATAGGGATATCAAATAGCATAAAAGAGAGGAGAGCCTTAGCCATGTGGGATACAGGCTTAGAGATGATTTTGGGAGGATAAAGAGTTAATATAGATGATGTATATACATCACTAATTATGGATATTCAAAAATTTATGATAACACTTGTGACATAATGGGTGTTATTTTACAAGTCAAATGGAAAGGTACCATTGTTTATGGTAACTTTCAATGAGGTGATGATGGAGGAGTGAGTTTTATATGATATGGAATTTATCATCTAGGTCTAGCTCATACATGATTTATATGAGATGTTAGTTAGAGGGTAAAATACCATGAGACTGATCATACTATTGTTAACTTAGATATATGAGAGGTTTCCTATATATCAATTAGTTGGGTTACCCCATGCGATCGGTGATAGGTCACCTTGAGTGTGAAGATGGAGAGAGGACTAGGTAGGATAGGCCATACCCCATGTGCCATTATTACAGTCAGTGAGATATATAGATATAGTGTGGCATCCATATGGAAACATAGTGATTATATGGGTAAGTTAAGACATAGTTATATGAGTGATAATGAGGATAGAGGTTATTGGACACTACACATGGTAGAGAGAGCCATATATAGTGGCATAGGTGTTAGGATAGATGGACCTACCTCATCTAGCAACATTGATACTGATTCTCAAGTAGCAAGCTCAACATGTGAGAGATCCATGGGGGAGAAAAGGGTTAGGACCATAGATAATGAGACTAACACTCAGACCATATCATGAGAAAATATGGATTTGTCAAGCATGATGAGGAATAGAGTAGAAGGATAGGGAATTAGAGGCATAGATACTAGATATACCACTAGTAGTTCCATAATAGGAGGATTTATGACCATCGAGGACACAATGATATGGAGGCATCATAAGATAACAAAGATTGATGTCATCCCTAATGAGCTAGTAGAAGAGCTAGAGGAGGGATAGATGATAGAGAGACCATTTAGGCATAGGTTGAGATGAACATGATCTATGATAGAGGGATTTGAGCTGAGGAGGTGGCCTATAAAAGAGGTACTATGAGACCATGAAAATGAAGAGATGGTGTTAGGTGCAAAAATGGTGAGACCATAGTAGCGAAGACACATATAGGTAAGAAAAGGTGGTTAGATTATTAATTTAAGTTTTTATTTGTAATAAGAGATAGATAGATATTTTGAGATATAGTAGTGATCTAATATCTATTTGGTATGATTTTGTAGGTTTAATTGAGGATGTAGAGGAAAGATGGGGGTCCCTAGTGAGGGGATCACTCCATGACATCTTAGATGAGATTATGCAGCCATATGACCCTACTACATTGGAGGACCCCAATATACCATCTTCCCTAACATAGGCAAGCTGGTTTAGACTAGTTAGGGAGGTAACAAGATAACTATGGGTGTAAAGAGAGAGGATGCAACCACTAGTAGATATGGGTATAAGTAAGATGTAGGCATGGTAGGATGGGACCCAGCCATAGAGATGGATCATTATAGATGGTTGTATTTATTGTATCAAAATTTTATGATATATATATATATATATATATATATATATATATATATGCTATAGCCTTAATCATTGGCATGTCTATGGATATGTTTAGTTGACTTGTGTCTTGCATAACTCCTTTGCATATTATTTTATATTTATTTATGCATTCATATACTTATTAAGTCATCCTATGGGTGGAACATGGCCTTGTTAGACTATATATAAGAGGTAGGGTTAGTTATTCATTATCATAATTGACTATTCATTCCTATTGAAAGCATTTGGGAGGTTTCCCCCTTAAAGTGGCTTATCATAATTTAATATAATAATGATATACTACTATATATCTTATTATTTGGTGAATTTATATCATTCCAAGTGGTATCAGAGCATCAATTTGGGCCATAATTAGGTTAAAACCCCTAGATCTTGAATTTTGGATATATCTTGTAAATAGGTGAGAATTTCTTTGCAATGTTTTTATTAGAGTTGAAAATATTTCAAGTAAGTTTCCATTAAAAATTCATCTCATTTAGATCTTTTTTTCAAAATTTATCATCATTTTAGGGTTTTTCATAAATTTTCTCCATAGCTCATAATTTGTATGATTTTTCAATTTTTTTATATTTTTGGAAACCTTGAAAAAAATTATTTGGGTATATTCTTTAATATTTATGATTATAGGTCTAAATATTCAAAAAACTTATTGGTCAAAGTTAGGTCAATGGGGGAAAATGAGGTTCTTCATCAAGCCTTTGTATGGTTGGTCCTAACACCCATGGATGGGGGAAAGGACAAGAAACCCCTAAACCCCTTTAGGGGATGACATGGAGTTTAAATAATCTAATATAATTTCTCAAATCCAATCAAACCTATATGGCCTAATGTAGAAAGATGTGCAAGTCCAAACTCAAATATCAAAAATGCAAGGGGAGCTTAATGGAATGAACATTAAATTTCATCAAATCATGACACACTTGGCTACCATTTCATCTCATTTACCACTCAACAACCCTCCACTTTTTCCTTCTAGACCTCCTCCTCTTAATATTAACACTGCCAATATGGGGATAAAATCGATGTTTCAAAAATTAGACTTCCACAAGTTTGATGGTAAGTATCCACTCACTTGGATCACTCAAATTAAAAATCTATTTGATTTACACCAAACTCTTAGCTCTCAAAAGGTGGTTGTGTCATCTCTGTATCTAGAACTTGAGCCATTTATTTGGTATTGTTGGTTTTGTGCTCAAAATAAGAAGACTGTCATGTCCCCTCTTTATCTCAATCTAGTAGAGGCATGTGAGTCAGCTTATTATGGGGTCTTGTAGGTTGACATTGTTAGATATAGACCCAGTATGACTATACAGTGTTGGTGACTTAGTGTTCTGGCCGTCGTTGATCAGTTTAGAGACATTCCTTATTTTTAGGAGGTAGTTCATAAATTTATGGGGGTTATCCATTCCTTTTAGGAGGGCATGATCATACCCAGGGGTGGGTCTCCATGAGATTATTCCTTGAGTTTAGTTTCAAAGGATTAGGGTTTGTTTCCTAGTTTTTAAGAGCATCCTTAGATTTTAAGGATGAGATTGCCAGTGAATCCTAGATTTCTGACTTTAGTCACAAATAGGTGGCAAGGTGACTTTTTGGTTTGTGGTGTCATTGGTGCAATTTGTTGCTATTTGGGTCATATTTTTAATATTTCCTAAGTTAGCATCTTTTAATTAAATAAGGCTAAGTTTATAGCCATTTTGGAGTAATAAGGGGTTTTTGGCCTCATTTGGATGTGTATCCCATGGTGTAATAGCTCATTGGAAATGTCTTGGACTTTTATAAATATTTATATCTTGACTCAAATCCTTTTGGTGGATGGATCTCTCTTTATTTGAAAAAAGGGTCAATTTCTATGTACTTGACCACTTAAAAAGGAGAAATATAACATTTTATAACTCAACGCCACATGGATTTGCTTTTAGGGTTTGAGCTAATTATGAAGGGGTTATAAGGAGGTCAAAATAAAATTCTAATTCATTCTTGACATTTTATTTGGAATTTGCACTTTGGCTCTGGAAGAGCTTTTAGCATTTGGGATGCCAAACCCCAGTGCTTTACCTATTTGGGATGTATCCCCCAATTTAGTGGTTGTTGATTTACTCAGTAGCATCTAGAGATTGCTCAGTATTCCTTCTAGAGGGTGTAGTGATTGTGATAGATTTCATCATGGATTGGACCTTGATATTGTATGACTATACTTGATAGGCCTAGTAGTTGTACGACTATACCTAGCAGCCAGCTTTCTTCCCACATGCAGTGCATTGAGGGCTTGAATCTTGTCGTGGCTTTTTTCTAGTGTATAATTCTCCTTCAGCCTTTAGGTTGGCTCTATTTATGATTGTAATTTTTTGGAAACTATTATAAATTTGTATTTGGTTCACTATTTGGTTTAATATCCAGAATTCTACCTATAAGCAAATTTGTTTGGTTATATTTAGTATTTAATTTCAAAATTTGTTCATGTTCTTATACTTCATTATTTACTTACTGAAAAATCATCAAAACATAAAAATAATCAAACCCTTATACAACTTCTATCTATTTTGAAAATAAAACATTCACATATAGAAAAAATCAATTTAAAAATAACAAAATTATAGTAGATCAACCGAACAGATCCATCAAGGATCTTTCAGTGGTATCAGAGCTGTGCATCCTGCCAGCCTGTGTGGTCTTGAGTTGTGGGATTCCTCGTTAAATTATTTTGTTAGAATATTGTTTCAAAATTGGAAGACTCTACAAAATGTTTGGGCTTACACCACCGAACATTTCTCTAAAAGAGAAATCAAAGTGGCCCAATCCTAATGAAGAGGTTGGAAAGGAATTACAGGTGACTGAAATTGTTCCAAATGGATATGATGATACTAATCTCTCATGTACCTCTATGAAGGAAGTAGAATACATTGATCCATAAAATAATGTTGAGGAGGAACAATCAAGAGATTTGAAGTTCACTAAATTAGCAAGTAAGGATCCAAAGAATGAGTTACACAAAGAACACTTGATATTGATTTCTAACTGCATATGTTCCTCTGGGAAAATTATTGGGCTCACTGTTGGTGATTATCGACATTTACTTGAATGCATGGGGATGTCAACACCATTTGTATAAGCTCAAATGTAGAGGCCTTTAAAAAGCTTTGAAAAGGCTACTGAAAGAGGTTAAGAAGATACGCTTTCTAATACACTTGTTGTTCCTGGGGCCAATATCCTTTGCTAGGCATGAGTGGGAATTTTGATGTTCTGTGGAATAATAAAGAGGCTTCTAGTGATCTTTTAGATCAACTCTACAACCATGGAGATGTGTATGACTTCTTGGAAAATATTGGTATAATACCCTAAAAAATGGAGGGATCATCCTCAAGATTTCATCTAGGTGAAAATATATATGGTGAAACAGATGATACTAGTGAGTTTATGTCTTCAGATGTCATTTTTGTAGACTCCCCAAGGGAAAAGGGGGTGGCTAACTTCAATGGCAAGTATTTCATACCTTTATGTGATCTATTTTATAAATCCCCAAATCAAATTGACGGTAATGCAAAGATTAGCAATTTTTCTACTTGGGAGGCATCCACAGTATCAGAATCACAAACAGACGGTTGGGTTTGTAATGCTAAGGCAAATGAGGAAAGTAGTGACAGAAAATCAAGCAGTCAATCAAAAGTTGATAAGAGGAATTGTATGTTAGAGCCTAAAAATAAGAGTGGGTGGGATGGCTTGCAAGAAACCAAGGTAGAGAATTTGGCAAGTTGGAAATCAAATGTAGAAACTTCAGGAGTCAAATGCAAGCATGAAAAGAAACAAGGGGAGAGCAAGTCACAAGAGGATGAAATTACAAATGCATCAAGTTGGAATTCAAACTTAATGCCTAAAAAAGGAAGGGACTACATAGGTGGCTAGATGAAGACTACCGGTTATAGTAAATCAAAGGAAGATGGATGGAAATTCCATGACCAAAAGAGTGTTTGGGAGGTTGATTTGCAAGAAATTTATGTCTCAAATGATTCGGGTTGGTACACAAAAGTGGAAACTATGAGCAAAATTAATTGTACTGACAGATGGAAAGATGGCATGGATTCTAATGTTTCAAATGATGAGAACTAGAAAAGTGCCTCAATAAGTAAGAAAAGGGTAGCAGGAACTGATTGGACTTCAACATATTCAGTTTGTGAATCAAACAAAGATAGTAGGAACATATAAGATTTAGAAATAATTCATCAAGAAGAGGTTACAAAGGTGAATGACAATGAACAAAATCCTTGTAAGCCATCTAGATTTCAAAAGTGTATCACTTTCCAATGGAAAGGCAATAAGACAAAAAAATGTGGAAGTCGATAATAATATGCAGTGTAGATGAAAAGAAACTGCATTGTAGGAACTAGAGGATCTAGATTTTCCTCTTGGGTTTTATTCAGTCAAGGATGGTTACAGGGAAAAGATAGTTTCATTGCAACAAATAGTAGATAGAGATTTATTGCTAGATTTTCTGATTCAAGTTCAAAAATGAAAGCAATAAACAACTAAAAAGTTATATGAGGTTGTCAATTGTCTGACATCAGATATTGAGATTGTTCTGAACCAGTAGTCTATTCTAATGCATAAAGGCGTAACATCTTTTGACTTTACCATAGAAGAAAAGTTTCATCTAAATAAAGGAAAGAAGCCTAGTTGTTTACCTCTCCAACTTGAACAAAACAATGGAGCAAATATTATTAGTAGAAGCAGCATGTTGAATGTTATTCCAAATAAAACTAGAAAAATAGGGAAAAATCTTGGAAAATCAAATTTGTAAAGTGAGGCTAAAGTAGATTTCTTAAATAGAAGAGGTTGAATGCTAAAACATTTCAAGGAATTAGAGAAAGTTTACTTTTCTACAAGATGCATGGTAAGGCAACTAGCAAGTTATTCATTAGGAAAATTCTCTAATGACAGTCTAGGGCAGGGACCTGTGATTAGGACTAAAGGACTCAATGTAAATTTGGTCAACAACTTAGATGGTATTGCCCATCCAAAGGGAGGAAGTAAGACTAATCAGCTTGGTTCTTTTTTTATAGCTTGTGCAAATATTTACGCTTTAGAAAATTTAAGGCAAGGGGACTTGCTCAACTCTTCTAGGTTAGTATGTTCTGTGGGCTTTGACCGAGATAAAGAGTACTTTGCAGCTGCAGGTTTCAACAATAAAATTAAAGTGTTTGAGTGTGATGCAGTTGTGGATGAGATTTTAGAAATACACTATATAGTTACTGAGATGACAAGCAAATCATATCTAAGCATTATATGTTGGAATAGCTATATAAAAAATTAGATTTCATCAAGTTCCTTTGATGGTATGGTATAGATATGGGATGTTACAAGAAACCAGGCTATTATGGACTTCAAAGAGCACAACAGACGTGTTTGGTCTATTAATTTTTCACAAACTGATCTAAGACAATTGGTCAGTGGGGGTGATGATGGCTTTGTAAAAGCTTTGGAATATCAGTCGAGGAGGAAGTATTGGAACTATTTGGACACATGCATTTGTCGGTTGTGTTCAGTTTCCACCAGATTCTCTGCATCTACTTACACTGGGATCTACATATTATAAAATCTATTGTTATGATCTTTGAAACATTAAAAAACCATGGTGCCTTTTGGCCAATCATAAGAAGACTGTAAGTTATGTCAAGTTTCTTAATTCCTCAAACATTGTCTCTACTTCCATAGATGGCACACTCAAGCTGTGGGATCTTACAATAAGTATAGGGGGAGTTCTTAGTGACCCTGTTCATACGTTCACTACACATAAAACTGAAAAGAATTTTTTTGGTCTCTATGTTACTGATGGTTATATTTCTATTGGCTCAAAATAAAATGAGGTGTTTGTTTATCATAGATCAATTCCAATACCAGTTGCTTGTTACAAGTTTAACTATGTGGATATAATGACTTGTCTCAAGATAGATGATGATATGGTGCAGTTTGTATCTTCTATGTGTTGGAGAGGGAAGTCAAAAAATTTGGTTGCTTATGAGGTTGATTTACCACCTGGTAGTAAAATACATAATGTATTCCATGTATCTTGCCTGAAAAAGGCCCTTAGATAGCATATTATAATTTCACCTGAGTTACCTCCCATGGATGAGGAAGGTACATTGATGTTGGTTCCTGATGAGATTCTTGAGGTGAGGGAATGGTGGTTGAGAAGCAGGGTGTTTCGAGAGTATTTGGTATGTTGGAGAGATCTTCCCATAGAGGATGCCACTTGGGAGGGTGAGAGCATTTTACAACATCCAGCTTTACAATTGTTTGTGGGCAAGCATCTCCAAGAGGGGAGGACTGTCATGTCCCCTCTTTAGCTTGGTCTAGTAGAGACATGTGAGTCAGCTTATTATGGGGTCTTGTAGGTTGACATTGTTGAATAGAGACCCAGTATGACTATATAGTGTTGGGGAATTGGTGTTCTAGCCGTCACTGATTAGTTTGGAGACGTTCCTTATTTTTAGGAGGCAATTCATAAATTTATGGGAGTTATCCATACTTTTTATGAGGGCATGATCATACCCAGGGGTGGGTCTCCATGAGATTAGTCCTTGAGTTTAGTTTCAAAGGATTAGGGTTTGTTTCCTAGTTTCAAGGAGCATCCCTAGATTTTAGGGATGAGATTGCTAGTGAATCCTTGACTTTTGACTTCAGTCACAGATAGGTGGCAGGGTGAATTTTTGGTTTGTGGTGTCATTGGTGCAATTTGTCACTATTTGGGTTATATTTTTAATATTTCCTAAGTTAGCATCTTTTAATTAAATAAGGCTAAGTTTATAGCCATTTTAGAGTAATAAGGGGTTTTTGGCCTCATCTAGATGTGTATCCCATGGTGTAATAGCTCCTTGGAAAGGTCTTGGACTTTTCTAAATATTTATCTCTTGACTCATATCCTTTTGATGGATGAATCTCTCTTTATTTGAAAAAAGGGTCAATTTCTATGTACTTGACCACTTAAAAAGGAGAAATATAACATTTTATAACTCAATGCCACATAGAGTTGCTTTTAGGGTTCAAGCTAATTGTGAAGGGGTTATAAGGAGGTCAAAACAAAATTCTAATTCATTCTTGACATTTTATTTGGAATTTTCACTTTGGCTCTGGAAGAGCTTTTAGCATTTGGGACGCCAAACCCCAATGCTTTGCCTATTTGGGATGTAGCCCCCAATTCAGTGGTTGTTGATTTGCTTAGTAGCATCTAGAGATTGCTTAGTATTCCTTCTGGAGGGTGCAGTGATTGTGACAGAGTTCAGCATGGATTGGAGGGATTATTTTAGTTGAGAGGACCTTGATGTTGTATAGTTGTACCTTGGAGCCCTAGTAATTGTACGGCTATACCTAATAGCCAGCTTTCTTCCCACATGCAGTGCATTGAGGGCTAGAATCTTGCCACAGCTTTATTTTGGTGTATAATTCTCCTTTAGCCTTCAGGTTGGGTCTATTTATGATTGTAATTTTTTAGAAACTATTAGAAATTTGTATCTAGTTCACTATTTGGTTTAATATCCAGAATTCTACCTATAAGCAGATCTTTTTGGTTATATTTGGTATTTAATTTCATAAGTTGTTCATGTTCTTGTAATTAATTATTTACTTGCTGAAAAATCATCAAAACAAAAAAACAATCAAACCCTTCTACAACTTCTATCTATTTCAAAAAGAAAACATTCACAAATAGAAAAAATCAATTTAAAAATAACAAAATTATAACAGATCAGCTGAAGAGATCCATTAGGTATCTTTCAAACACCGGTGATCGTATTACATCATCAGTATTCTCTAATGAATTAATGTCTCATTATTGGGATAGTGTTTCTGAAAACTACTTTAACCAATTAACCAAACTATGAAAAATAAGAATAGTGAAGGATTAGATTCATCAATTTCAAAATCTATCCTTAAATGTGGAGGATATCATTGAGGCAAATCTAACTAACCTTTTTCTAGGTGGACTAAAAGATAGTATTCAATTAGAGGTTTGTATGTTCAACCCCACAATTGTATATGAAGTTATACTAAGGGTATGCTTGGTAGAAGAAAAAGAGATGATTAAACATCATCCTTTCACTAATAGTCAAGAATCCACCTTCCCAAATCCAACATGACCTCAACCTACTAGATTAATACCACAATAAATTGAGGATAAGCATGCCAAAGGGTTTTGTTATGGTTGTGATAGTAAATGGAGCAAATGTCATAGATGTTTTAAAAAGTATTTATTTTACATTGAAGGGGATGATGAGGATGAAGAAGATGAGGAGGAATCTATTGAGGGTTTTAAAGGACTTAAGGATGAAATTGTATATTCTCAACCTAATATCTCCTACCATGCCCTTTCAGGGATTTCTACTTCTCAGACTCTTAAGGTGGTGGGTTTTATTAAGAAACAAAATTTCATAGTGTTGATTGATTCAGGTAGTACACACAATTTCATCAATAGTAAATTGGTTGCTCGTTTGAATAATTTCATCTACCCAACCCCAGAGTTTCAAGTCATGATTACTGATGGTGATATAGTTAATTGTTTTGGAAAATGACATAGTATTAAGTTAGCAATGGGGGACTATTTTATAGATTCTCTTATGTTTGATATTCCTATGTGAGGGACTATTATTGTTTTGGGAATATAATGTCTCACGATATTGGGTACTATTGAGATGAACTTTCATGAACTATTCATGAATTTTTATTCTAAAGGCAAGCTAGTAGAACTACGAGGATTAATATTTAAATCTACACAAATGGTTAGTTCACATCAGATGACCATGATGCTAAAAAAAAGTGTTGAAGGATTTGTGGCATGCTTTTTTTCTATTGATGTCCAGCAAACTGAGTTTGCCCATCCTGAGTTACAACAAATATTGGATGAGCATTCAATTATTTTTGGACCCATGCCCAAAAGGTCTTTATCCTATTCATACTCATGATCATGCCATCAGACTCATTCTTAGAAGTACACCACCCAATATCAAACCATATAGATATCCTTATGCCCAAAAGAGTGAAATTAGAAAACTGGTACAACAGTTATTAAAATTAGGTACCATTCATCATATCCAAAGTGAATATTCTTCTCCAATATTCATGCTATGAAAGAAGGATAAAACCTAGAAGATGTGCCCAAATTATAGAGAGATCAACAAGTTCACTATCAAAGATAAGTTTCCTATTCCTATAATTGATGATTTGTTAGATGAATTACATGGTGTTGTTTATTTTACCAAATTACATCTTCACTCTAGGTATCATCAAATCTAGATCTGTGAGGAGGACATTCCTAAAATAGCCTTTTGTACTCATGAAAGTCATTATGAATTTTTGGTCAAGCCTTTTGGTTTCACCAATGCACCATCCACCTTTCAGAGTTTGATGAACATAGTTTTTAGGCCATTTTTTAGAAAGTTTATACTTGTGTTTTTTTATGACATCCTTATTTATAGAAAATTTTGGGAAGAGAACCATGTGAAACAGGTACTCTTGGTTCTTGATCAACATTAGTTGTATGCTAAAAAATCCAAATGTGATTTTGGAGTTTAGGAAGTGGGATATTTGGGTCATAACGTATCACATGAGGGTGTAAAATTTGATCCTAAAAAAATCCAAGCCATCATGGAGTGGTATATTCCCAAGACACTTAAGAAACTAAGGGGATTTCTGAGGCTAACTAATTATTATCATAGCTTTGTCAAAACTTATGGTAGTATTACAGCACCACTCACTTCTTTATTGAATAAAGACTCCTTCCAATTGACTAATATAACTACCAAGGCATTTGAACAACTAAAAATGGATGTGTGCACCACCCCAATATTAGCTACCCCATATTTTACTAAAACTTATGTGGTTGAATGTGATGCATCTGGATATGGTATGGGTGAAATACTCATGCAAGAGGGTAAACCCATTTCCTTTGAAAGTCATTAACTAAAGGGTAAAAATCAGCTCAAACCCATCTATGAGAAGAGATGATGGCTATTCTTCATGCATTCAAGCAGTGGAGACCTTATCTATTAGGTCATCACTTTCAAGTAAAGACTGATCATGATAGACTTAAATATTTTTTGTAACAATAGTTATCCTCTAAAGAATAATAAAAATGGGTGGAAAAAATGTTAGGTTTTGATTTTGAAATAGTCTACAAGAAAGGAAAAGAAAATGCGGTGGCTGATGCACTATCTAGGTGAGATGAACCAATTGAGGCATTGTTATGTGCCATGACCATTTGTAAAGTAGACTGGCTAAAGGAAGTAAGGGTAGAATGGGAGACTGATAGTATTACCCATTCATTTGTTCATAATTTATAGTAGGGTTCAAATGGGATTGAAAAGTTTACATGGAAGGGGAATGCATTATGGTACAAAGATAGATTATATTTATGTCAAAATTCTCTTCTCAAATAGAAAATCCTTCAAGAACTTTATGCATCTCCACTTGGAGGTCACTTAAGATTTTTCA
>JARHVA010002489.1:2380000-2467500 GCA_037957365.1 Torreya grandis
TATACAATACAAGTAGTTGTTTGTGCGAACTATTTATGCCACTACACTTTCTAAAAGCCTACTTTGGAGGTCTTGGTTCTAAACTAAGATAAATAAATTTGGGGACTATAATTAGTGTATGATGACTTATAGTAAAAGTTAAATTTAAGTTGGTCTAACATATGCTCTAATATATAAGAAGTTGTGATGTTATGTAGAATTGGTACTAATTGCATAGAAATTTAATGATTTATATGCTCTACTAAGATCTAAAACACTTTCATCATAGACTTAATGTTGTAGACCTAATGGTTAAACATTGTTAATTAAGGTTTAAGGATATACTCATTTCATTATTAATACCTATGAATTTATAAGTTATTAATCCAGTGTATGTCTAGAATACCAATGATTTGATTGAACCATATTCTATCTATCTAAGACATTGAATTGATTGTCATGTGACTAGATTTTGGATAAATACTTAGGATTTGGGATATGTGATAGATAGAAAAATTAGAGATGGTTATAAAATGATATAGATCAAATGTTTAAATGGTTTATTAGACTCTTTCTACATTTTCATATAAGTTGTTAAGCGTTTTAAAGTCATAATGTAGTAAGTATTGACTATAACCATCTTTCTTTCCTAAAAATCTAAAAAGCAAATGAAAACCTTTGGAAAATTGGCCAACCAAGGAATCCTTGGTAACCTAGAGAATGTAATAACCTAAGGAACTTGTAAAAAAATGTAGATAGTGGGTTACCATGAATCTATTTCTATGCCTCTATTATTGTGGTGCATGTCAAGCTTTGAATCTAGGGAGTTGTGAGTGGACTAATAGAGAGTTAGTAATCTTGTTAAATGTTTAGCGAAGCATTGTAATATAGAATCACTACAGAGTCCATTTTTGGACAAGTTAAATATATAGTAATTTGGTTTAAAGTATGAATATAATGAATACAATTTACTATAATGAGACTCATTGGATTGAACCCTAAAATAGTAGTAAAGGGATTATATCTAATCATTGGTTGGGAATGGAACCTTTAAACTTGGAAAACATCTACCAATGGTTTAAACTTATAATATACCCAAAATTAATACTTTTCATTGGAATTATTAGTAAAATATGTCCAAACTATAATTGAAACCATAGATCTAAGAGGTTTATGAATGGATGATATGTTATATATATGATTTTTTATATTATGTTTATTAAAATATATATTATTCCTATAACTTTTGAAAGTGTTATGACATTTTGATATAAGTTTTTTTAAAACACTAATCCTATCGGTGAATTATAACCAACACTAATTACACTTATGCACATGCCCATATGCTGATATGTAAGCAACACTGAGGAGTGGGCATGATAATTAATGACTAACCCTTAAGGTATGTTCTTTGATGCTAATAATTCTTTTCACCCTTATTTATACCCTTATAAAATTATAAATAATAATGTTAAAAAATAATGGGGATAAAAAATAATCTTGTTGCATGCCGACCCAATACATTATGTGTATCATGGATACCTTGAGCTAGGTAGTTTATTCCTTGATGGACATATTGGAATCTTTTAATTTTTAAAATAAAATATTATTTTTGGATGCATCATTCAAGTCTATGTGCATGTGTTATAGGTTGGTGAAGAACAAAAACTATATTTGAGCCTAATTTCGCACATGGATATGTAGGCAACTCACCAAGCTGATCACAGGTCTAATGAATTAAGAAATTAGGGCTTGCTAAGGGTGTTACTCTTCTAAAATTGAAAGCATGAGCCTTGATAGTGATAGATCACCATAAACAAGGGTCATATTATAGACATTATGATAATTTCACTCTTAGAATTTATTTTTATAACATGTTCCTATAAGAAATAATTTTAAAATTTATTTGCATGAATCACATAAATTTAATGTAAATGAAGACGATGATCCCAATATAAAAAGTGAATAATAGTTGTGAAATGAGCTATAAATTTTTGTTGTATGTTGTACCATTTGATTCATGTGTGGTATGGTGTGTGGCTATATATTTTTATCACCAAATTTTGAGAGCAATGTTTGTATTAATATTATAAATTAAACAAAAATATTATATTGATTTTTTGGTGAGAGATTTTGAGTTTGACAATTTTAAAGTTAAAAATATACTTGTAATTTTGAAAAATTATTTATTTTAATCACTTATTAAAAATGATGTTGCAAAAGACATCAAATCATATATCATTGGTAAGTTGGTTAGGAATAAATAAAGATTATACACATCTATATTAGTCCCAAATAAAACTTGAGATTTAATTCTCATAAATATTTTTTTTGTATTTTTTTAATATCAATCATAATAATGATAGTATTTACATAATTAATTATATATTTTAAAGATAACTATTATCTAATCTTACCAAAAAAAATAAAAAAAATCAATATCAATTATAAGAAAAATTCAAATATATTTTTGAGTTCATGTATAAATTTATTTTAAATTATCATCCATCATCATCATCCATAATTGGAGATAATGAGTTCTAAACAATTTCTTAATGCAAAGTCTAATAAATCTTCTATATTATAACTTCACAATGATTGAAAAATATATGTGATGAATAGGATGATAATGTGTCTTTCTAAATAGTCCGATAATGCATCTTTTCATAATGCACAATGCACAATTTGAAAGAGTGTCACACTTTGAGATGAAAATATTCATTTCATTTATCATATAGCAACAATAAAACTTTACATAATTTCGCGGTTTTATTTTTGCATGTAATAGTTCTTCACTTTAATAGGAGGCAGGCACGGAGAATGAATGTTTAAAGGAAAATGTTTAATTTTTAATCCTCACCCTCCCTCCCTATGTTGTCATACTCCTGTACATCATCTTATGTCTTGATTATTTAGGTGGAAAAAAGTCTAAAGTTATTCATGGATGTTATATTGAGATATGTGAAAATCATGTTGGGAAATATATATTTTAATAATTTGTTTTTAGAAAATTTTAATTATTTAATTAATTATTTTTAATATTTATAAAAAAAATTATATATATAATTTTTTCAATTATTTAATTGAAAAAGAATTAAAAAAATCTTTTATTATAAATCATTATATTTTTATATTTTAAATTTTAAAGAATTATATTAAAAAAAAATAATTTTATTGAGTTTAAATAATTTGTTGAATAATTTTATATTTTTTATATGCAATAATCATGTACTTATATTTATTAGGAAAATTTAAAATTAAATAATATTTAATTAACGTTACAAATCAATATTCATTAGTGCGAATATCACTGAATAAATTACCTCCATTATGTTTTTCTTTCTACTAAATAATATTCTCTTCATTAAAATTGTAAATAGTCTATAATTAAATAACCTTAAATTTAAAACAAATGTAAATGTTGTAAGAAAAGGAAAAATCTCCAAAATTTAAATTTCTTAGATTTTATACACATCAGTGATAGAAAACTTCAAGCGAATACATTTCAGAAAACTTCAAGCTAATACATTTCTTAAGGCATAAAAAAAAAAAGAACTTCGAGCTAATACATTTAAGGAAATTTCAAGCTACTACATTTCTACTAGGCATATATTAAGGGGAAAAAAAACTGCATACCAGTGTGTATGCTTTCATCTATCCCCTATGAAACATTGCTAAAATAATAGAATCATATAAATTGAAGACTGCCTTTCTCACCCTGTTATCAGAAGTCAGCACTGCAATCACTATAGAGAACCCCAACCCATAACTCAATCCCACTCCCACAACAAACCATTGCATATCCTCTTCTGAGTCCTCTGCTTCATCACTGTTATCTCTTTCATATGCTTGACCATCATGACAAAAGGAGCTATTGCAAGTTGTATTGGACATGAATGGAATCCCACTGAGATCGGCATTACCTAGGTAGGATGATTCCCCAAATGTTAGAAACTGCCCTCCAAGAGGTACTTTTCCTTGAAGCACATTGAATGACAGATTTAGGAATTGCAAATAGTTAAGGGATTGCAGTTCCAAGGGAATGTTTCCCTCCAATTTGTTTATTGAAAGATCCAAGTACTCTTAACTGAAGCATGCCTCCCAATGCTTTGGGATTGTGGCCATTGAGATAATTTCTTGAAAGCTTAAGGGATATCAAATCTTGAAGGGATCCCATCTCTAGAGGAATGTTACCAGATAAATTATTGTTGGATAGATCAATACATTTAAGAATACTCAAAATTTTCACAAACTCTAAATTCCGACCTTTCCAGGAAACCGTTATCTGATTTGTCTATAGCTTTTCTTCAAATGATAGATATTCTTCAAGATGGGCTAGATTGCTTTGTGACGAATTGATCATTGCATGCATGTTTGCAACGCTGTTTGGAATATATCCTGAAAGCTCGTTGTGAGAAAGGTTCAGGATTTGAAGATTTTGGAGGTTAAATATTTGGAAAGGAATATCACCTTGAAATTTATTCCGCCTCAACACCAATATCTGCAGTTGTGATAGGTTTCCAATCAAATCTGGGATGGTGCCTTCCAAATTATTATTTCCCAAATCAAATATCTGAAGTGAATTACATTTTGCTATGGATGACGGAATAGCTCCTACAAACTGATTATCATTCAACTTTAACGAATGAATTTGCTGAAGCTTTGCCCATTCTCTAAAAATATCACCTTCCAGACGATTTGGAGCCAAATTCAAAATACTGAGATTTGAACAATTAACTGTTAGATCAGGGGGGATTTTATTGCTTAGCATGTTCTTTGACAAGTCAAGAATTTCCATATTTTGGCTGCACACAGACTTTGGGATTCTTCCACCGAGATTATTCCCCGACAGAGATAAAAACTGAGCGTTCTTAACATATGTCCCAAACTCAGAAGAAATAGATGCATTAAACTGCTTCATTGACAAATCCAGCACCCTAATATTTAGAGGAGGAAGAGGAAGGGCACCTTGTAAGCTGTTATTGCGCAAATCCACGATAACAGATCCCGTGAATTGGTTACTTGCAAGGTCCAGCGTATAGAGATTCGGCAAATCCCATATACAAGATGGAACACTTCGCCTTATACTATTACAAGATAGGTTCAGAAATCCTAGAAAATATTGATTCACAAGAAATGACGGAATATCAACTAAATTACAAGAATGCAGTCCTAAGAACTGGAGCTTCTCAAACTGTGGAATCCATGTTGAATTAACGATCACGGTTAATCTATTGTCACCAAGGAACAGAGATTGCAGTCTACTGAGATTAAAAAAGAGAGAAATGGAAACGGAGCCGCTTAAACGGTTGGAACGGAGCGAAATCTTTTGTAACTTAACAAAAGCTGAACCTGTGGATGGAATTGTACCATTCAATTGGTTGCCGGAGAGGTCAAGAAAAACAAGAGAAGCTAATGAAGGCGGGATTACCCGTATTAACTTGGTCAAGGAAAGATCCAACTCAACAAGTTTGGAGAGATTGACGATGGAGAGAGGAATCTGACCTTCAATGTTGGTGGATGCCAGAAGAAGACGCTCCAAGGATGACATATTCCCTATAGCAAATGGAAGTTGGCCCTCCACACCTGTATCTGAAAGAGCTATGCTGGTTACTGAGGAGGACGTTTGTTTTCCAATGACGAAGACATCTCCGAGAGAGGTCAAGCACTTGGAGTTGATGTGCAGAGTGGAACAGATAGGCCGGGATGGAACCAAACAACTGATTCCCTGACAGGTCAAGTGAGAGCGGGTATTTTTGCCGACAATGAATTGTCAGCCAGGTGGAGATGGAGAAGAGGGGTGAGGTTAACAAGGAATCTCGGAATTGGTCCCGTTAGTCAACTGTCAGACATTTGGAGTTCCTTCAGATTGGATAGACGGCCAACAGCTTCACCCCACTCCTTTGTTGAAGAGATGCGCGCTCCACCCACAGAAAGGTATTCCAAGCTCGTCAGATTTGACAAATATTGTAAACTTATACTTCCATCAGCAGTCGCATATGACAGGCCAAGAAATGTGAGGCTCTTCAATTTTCCAACATCAGAAGGAATGCGAATACTCAGAAAAGAATTCCTTCTGAGATCCATGAGGCTCTAACTGGATGAATGATGCCACCAGAGCAACATGGCACGTGCGGAAGCTACAACGGACACCATCCCAGTCTCAGCAATTGAATCCCCGCCACGAATCTAAGCTCATATACTCGTCCACAACAGCTGCCTTGAAATTGAGGAGGTGATTTCTTTCATGTAGCCGGTATGCATTTTTTTGGGGTCTAAAGTTTTTATATATATATAAATAGGAAAAAATATATATTTTTTTAAATTTTATTGGTTAAAATAATTTATTTGTAATTTTTAATTTGAAAATATGTAATTTTTATTAGCAAGTGAAAATATAATATATGAATTTTTTCTTTAGATTATAATTATAACAAAAAATAATATTTTCTAGAAAAGTAGATTATAATTATAGGAAAAAAATATTTTATGTATTTAAAAAGGAACACCACTACCATTTGTATGTGAATGTCTTTAATCATTGCATCGAATGGGTGGCAATGTCATGTTGGGGGTTTTAATGGGTATAGAAAAATCTAAAAAGTTTCAATATAGATGACATCATTGGTATAAGTTGTTGAAATATTCCATTGTAATTGTCTTCAAGTTTTGAACAAGTATAACATGCACGATTTTTTAGTACTGAACATACATACATACACACACACACACACAAACACACACACACACACACAAAAATCTAGAAGAGCAATATTACAAGCTAGAAGAAATTTTAGAGCAATACAATATGACGAGGGAAGTTAGAGACAAGGTTCTCTGAGAAAAGATATTGCGAGATAAAATGAAGAAAAAGTCGTTATGGGAAAATGATGATGATGATCCAATGCTTTAACTTCTAAATAAATAGTTAGATCATATCAAACTCCAACAAGATTCCTATAAAAATAAAGAGATTTATAAGAATGTTCAAACTAAAGAAGAAATGAAAAGAATACACTTTGAACAAAAGCAAAAGGAAGTTGATTTGACTAGACAAGAGAAAGCGTTGAAGAAAAAATTAGCTTAATACATAACTTCAATGTAGATCACTTTTTTTTTTTGATTGGTAATCACTTTTGACTAGAGTTAGGAACCAAAAACCACTTTTAATTATCATAGCAACAATTCATTTGGAATACAAATAGGGATTCTAAATCCCAAAGAGAATTCCGTTATTGACCATACTATCTCGACAAAATACTATAGCACACAGATAGTAAGCCACACCAATTATCAAGCATTATCAACAACCAAAATCACATCCTTTATAATAGAACCCACCTACATGCTCCAAAGAAACCATCATCGACCACTAATGATCACATACAATTTACTACTAATATTCCTGATATTCACAACCACAACTGACTTCACATATCTCAATGAAAATCAAACTTTAAGAAGCTTAGATATATCTAAATATCAATACAAATCACTTAGTTGAAAATTGATCATGAATACAATGTACCACTCATCTTGAGAAAATAAGACTATTGAAACAAAATATGATGATAAAAGTGAAAAAAAACAAGCAGCATAAGATGATCGGAAAGATGCACCAATAGAATGGTAGAAATATATTATTCATAATCAAGATGCCATCCTTGTTGAAGTGAGATCTACAAAGATCCGAATAAAAGATTTGGTTAAGGTAGTAGTTCAAATTATAAATAAAATAAGCCAATTAGAAAATATTATTAGATAATAAACCTAAATCTCGGTCGAGTCATTTTCAAACACTTATATGGCCAACAATGCTATGTACATATCTATAGATATTAAGTTACTTGGCTACAAGAAATATAAATTGCATGAGTTTTTTAAGACAATAATTTGTCAGGGACATTTTTAAATGATATTTTATATTCCAAATGAGTATTGACAAGGAAACCATTTAAATATCATAGATACTTCTATTCAAGTGACCATACTTCTAATCGGACAATCTCAATTTTACTAGCTATGCTTATAGAGTACATTTAACCCCTAGTATGTTATTTAAACGTAATAAAATATAATCACCAATAAACTGATTATTGGAAAATTGCACTTATTTTTTTCAGGTGTTTCTTCCAAGATCATTGTTAAATCCCTTTCTGTGTATACGATGTATTCCTCTAATCAAGTGCAGCACAACCATTAGTTTATGCCATTACATTGTGTTTGGTTTCTTAAGTTTTGACAAAATAGCTGTGGTTTACACGAGTAAATATTTTGGGTTTATAATTAAAATGTTTAATTATGATTTAAAACTTAAAGAAAAATCTATTTTAATAATAATTGTTGAAAATGGTAATTATAAATAATGTAATGTTGAAATTTTACAACATATTTTTTTTATTGAATTTTTTTTATAAATATTATATTGAGATTCATAATTATTATAATAGTAATTAAGAAATGATTATTCTTAAATAAAAATAAAAATAAAATATTATGGGATAATTTACATGTTAAAATAGTTTTAATTAATAATTAATTTTAAATTTAATATTCATTTAATTGTTATAAGGTAGTTTTATTTTTAATTTTAATGTTATTTTAAATGTTATATAAAAAATATTATTTTTATTAGTGGATTAAATAATTATAATAATTTAGTCATATAAAAAAATTTAGAACTATTTTTCCAAAAAAAAAATTACATTTTTCCTTCCTAATATAGTCATACAACTAAATTGAAACCATCTTTCATAAATCAATAGAAAATTCATATTTTTAAGAGTTATTCAATATTTTTGGACACCCTAAGATGAGATAGGTTATATACAATTTGTATGTGTCATAATACACACTAGAATGGAATAAAAGTGAAAACATATGTGGTATTTGGTTTTAAATAGGAAGTGATTGAAAATTACAAAGGGATTTGAACAACCACAATTTTCATTGATAAAAGTGGGGAATGTCACTAGAATGTGATGTCTATTTGATTGTTACAAGTTTTTTATTTTTTTCTACATAAGTCAATAAAAAAATTGTAATATCTTGGTCATGTGGTAGAGTTTGGAGCCCTTTTTTTAATATATATTTTTTTCTTTTTACAAGCCCAACATAAGGGTGTATATATGTTGACACCATTTATCATCCGCCAGTGGGAAATTACAAGAGAAGGTAATAGAATTAGTAATAAATGTGGTATGTAAAAAAATGAAGATAATAACCTTGAGAGTAATATATCTTTGTGTATCCTAGAAATATTTAAGATATGTGTACTAGTAGTAATTAAGCATTATAATAAGTTTAATTTATTTACGATTGCTGTTTAATAGTATATATTATTTTAATATGCATGGAATATTGAGGAGTAACACCATTTGAAGGGGATATATTAAGTAAATGACAAAATAAACTATGACAAAATAAAAGAACATTTAAGGACCAACTAGTAAAGGTTCTCTAGACACTAATTTTGGTACAAGACTAGTTATCTTCTATGGTATTAATGTAAGTATGTGTTTTGGGTCATTGGATTTTATTAGGATGTTGTTGAAATATTTTCTTGTATTCTTGCTTGTTATTGTGACATGTGCGATAACTTTATTTTTGCATTCCCCCTTTTGAATCTCTCTTCTTCTTTGTTGCTTCATGGCTCTCCTTCACTCTTCATATTTTCTCTCTCATGCTTTGTTTCCATTTTCCTTATTTAGTTTTTTTGTTTGAAGTCTTTTCTAGGAACATACACTATGTTCCTATTTTTTTGTTTTTGTGGGTCTCTTCAACCTTTTTATCAATTTACTTGGTGTTTGTGTTCCTTTTTTGTATTTATTTCCCATTATTTATCAGGTTACATGCCAAGAGAGTCCTAATTTGAATCAATAAGTTTATAAATACATGAGTACTTTAGTGCATTAAGGAGATACAAAGATATACACTTATAAATAAATACTTTTATTGAAGTTGAAAGAGTTAAGGATTGTATTTATTAAGGAATCATCCCCATACCAAAAGAATAAATCAAGGATTAGTCAAAGAGCATATATTATTTATTAGTTATTTGCATCTCATTGATAAAGATAAGGGTTAAGATTTTTATATTGCATGAAATTACTTGTTAGGTTGCATATATACTTGTGTATTATCTTTAAAAACTATTACTTAAATGATAGTTGACCAAGATAGGTTCCTTAAGATATTCCACCTTTTGTTAAATTTTTAAGGTGTTGAAGGTAAATTAGGTTTTCATGGAAGGATATGATTTTCCCATTCATCCACATCATACTCCATCAAAGTAAGTAAGGATTTTGGAAAGAAGAGGGTTAGTATTTTAAATTTGATTTAAGGAAATGATATAATTCCCAAGAGCATACACTAGCCCTAGAATATGCACCTACTCAAGCTTTGAGTTTGGTGTCCTCTTCTCATTATAATGTTGAAGTTATGAGTTTATTCCAAATTTACAAGGTTATGTCCACATTGCTTCTTGGACCCATTTTCACCCATTTTCAAAATTAAAAAACCTAAATATTTGATATAATTCATTATTTTTCTAAGAAACTTCTCTTTATAAAATTTAATTATTTTATTAATTTATTTACTATAATTAGGTACATTTTAAATGTTTATTAGGGTAAAAAAATACTAATATGAATTGCACATTATTAATAGTTTAGTGTAGTGTATTTTTTTAAAGATAATAAAAATTGAAAAGGGGTCCTACCCCATTTACAAAAGGATATGGAAAGTACATCAAACCAAGAAAGACAATATGTTTCTCTAAGAGATCAAGAAGAGATGGGCAAAAATCCTTAAAAAAAAAAAAAAAAAAAAAAAAAAAAAAAAAAAAAAAAAAAAACTCCAACTAGCTTACTTCAAGAGAGTATACGAAATAATGAAAGCCCAGAAGCCTCATTAGGAATTACACAAACCAAAAATAGAAGACACATCCTAGAGTAGTCTAGGAATGCATGAAGGAAATGCCTCCATAGAACTACTTAGGGTATGCATGAAAATTGCCACTTCTAAAAACCTTGAACTCTAACTACCATAATGTCTTATAAGAACTTATCCAAGACATTTCTCATAAATAAATTTTGAACTTCCATGACACTTAAACCCAATAAAAAAACCATGTCTTCTAAAATATCCTCAATCACTAACTAAAAATATAAAATACTTAAAAAAACATTAACTAAAAGATCGACAATGTCCAACCTTAAAAAAAGAGAAGAAATGGCTACAGATACTCCAAAAATAGGAACCAAAAATCAAATAAGGATTGCCTTCACTATAGTCAAAACAAGGAGAATATAATTCATTAATTGTAAAAAAATCAACTCAACTCCATAACCAAGCTTCTTAAGCTCCTAATAACCCATCAAAACCATAGCCATTATTAATAAAAGAAACCACTACCAAATGCCAATGAACCACAAACCCCCCATTTTCAAAGGAGTTAAAGCTTCAACAATTTTTTCAAAAATTAGATATTTGATTTCATTAATGAAAACCTAGAATAAATGAACTCAACCAAACTGAAAAGTGGTGAGATGAAGAGGGAAGAAAATTCCACACAACTGACCTTACTTTTTACTAATTGGCTTACCCATGGCATATATGGTACATGGCTTGTTGTACCTGGATAAATCAGGCCTGATATGTGGACAAAATAAGTACTTATACAATATTGAAAGAGTCTTTTCAACCCTAAAATGTCTTAAAACCTTGCTGAATTGAGCCTCTCATACTATTTTTTTCTCTAGGCCAAATGTGGAATGCACAAGTGCCTAAGATGATATAAAAGTCCATATTGAAAGTAAAAATATGGAATTGAATTACCAAAAATATAACTCTAATAGATATTTTTAAAATCCATGTTATATGGATAATTTTCTGACCATGCATTAAATTCATGTCCACATGTATCAAATATAGAGAGGAGAGCTTGAACTGGTAGATGACTTAGACAATTTACTACTAGATTGACACTTCCATTTTTTTGCTTGATGTTTATATGGAACTACTGAAGATAAGAAGTCCATTTTTAATTCCACTCTTACTTTAACTTGTTATACGTTAATAATAATCAAATTGGTTTGTGATCTTTTTGGATTACACTCTCCTTGACCAAGATATCATGTTTCTAGTGCTTACATTCCTGAACACTATCATAAATATCATGATCTTATGTTGGGTATTTATTTAGTGGTGTATTAAAATTTTCATTAATGTAATAAATCAGGTGACCATGTTTAGTGATAAATATTCCAAGTGAAAAGTTAGAGGCATCAATCTTGAGCTCAAATGGTTGATGAAGGTTTAATAAAGTACTAGTTTGAAATAGAGTCTACATTTCAGTTATTTGAATGATTTATATTGTGAAACATTATAGATTGACTTTTTTTTAGCGTCACCTTGGGTAATTTAGTTTATGTTATGATTTCAAAGATCATATACAAAGATTCAAGGAATAAAAATCATGATTTGGACAAAATCAGAGATAACACATGTTATTATATTACATTAGTAAATCAATCACGACAATATAATTATATAGGCAAAACATAGCCTATGAATATACAACCAACTCCCCATGATTCTCTCCTAGAATGTCTCATAGGTTATTAACAACTAACCTATATATGAAATATTATTTTAACTCCTAAAAATACCACAACTACCTAATAAATAGATATTAGTGAATAATTACTCACATAATAATTCACAATACAATATTTGATCATTAATAAATCCATGTGAGTGTTATTTTTCATAACATTCCCCTTATAGTATGAACATGGGAAGATAACAACATTCAATAAGTAAGAAGCATGCCATTCCAGAGCTTGCACATGGTCTTGATACTCATATTGACTATGGAAACCACATCTTCCATGAAGAGGGGCCCATCAACCTATTTACATGAATATAACTACCTAACAAGTCCAATTATCAAGAACACTTCCTAATTTAGATCTTATGTCTTGTATCTCACATTTTCATTACATTAAGGGAGAATAGGAAATTGATCACATATTTTCCACACATACAACAAGCATAGAAAAAATAAAAAATAAAATCACCACTATATTAGAAGCATCTCATCATTAGTGGCAAAAGAGAGGAATATAAAGCCTCCATCTTCCAATTCATCTAACCTCCTTCTGTTGCTAGTTATTCAGTAAATCAATAATTTACATTGATTTTCATGCCATTTTTAACAAATAATCCCCCATTGAATACTAACGTATACTTTCCAATTAGTATGTCAGGGTCACTTGATATTATGTCCATACAATCATTGACATTAAAGTTTAAACATATGATGACACACATTGAATTGGACTGAATGACACTTATAAGAATTATTTTAACTATAACTTGACAAATGATCATTATGACTCACAATGTTTTTATAATAATGATCATCGACACTAAAAAATCTTAGATGTCTATAAACTTATAATAGACCCAAAACTTATGAAATTATATGTTTATAAAACCTAAACCAAATGCTAATAAACTAAGAACTAGACCTAAATTGAAAATTAAAATAATAACCATAGATTACTATAGAAAGGTTTAATCTCATATAGATCTATACATTGTGTTGGGAAAGATCCATCTGGGTCTTACCTTTTGGGAAGAAATGTGATCATCATTTTTATAAAATTCATTTGAGAGAGCATGAGGATGTCAATACATAATATGTAGTGGAGATGTGATGTGTTGAGTATAATCGAGCATGAACTGGTATGCAAATAAGATCATGTTGAAGAAGATCAACACACAGGTCTATAGGGAGTCAGGAATGCATGTGAAATATAGATCATAACTACACATGATTAAATAACAAGATAAAAGAGAATTTAATAGGTAGAATGTGACAAGGAAGATACATAGTGACTAGAAACTAGAAGACTCTAAAAGAATTGAAATCATGCAAAGACCACATTTATTACTATAAATGATGAGGACCATGAATCCTATTACTTTGTAGGTCTAACAAATAAAAACCCAATTCATGTATATAATTAAAACCATCAATATGACAATTTCAAGGTGACAAAGACTTTAGGTTCCATATTCATCACTTAGAGCGATGCACATTATTAATTTAGGAAATGTTATAGGCTATAGCTTATAGGTATTAAAGATTGGTTAACAAATGTCATACCAACGTCCACCATCCACACCCACATCCACATAAAAAATTTCATGAAATCTATAAAATAAATGATCTAATATAAAATATTTTAGATATTAAATAATTTCATTCATAGGGGAAAATAACAATATGACTACCCCTCCCAAGCCTATTGCAGTTCCATCACAGATATATTATAGCATTGCTCTGATACCATGTTATGATTTCAAAGAGCCTATATAAAGATTCAAGGAATAGTAATCATGATTGAGACAAACTCATAGAGAACACATGGTAGTGTAATGCATTAGTAAATCAATTGGGATAATACAATTATATAGGAAAAATATAGCCTATGAATATGCAACAAACAACCCATGATTCTATCCTAGAATCTCTTATAGGTTATTAACAATTAACATACAAATGTAATATTAGTGTAAATCACAATAATATCTCATTCCCTAAAAAATAAAATATTAGTGAATAATTACTCACATAATAATTCATATTAAAATATTCACTCATTAACAAATCTATGCGAGTTTTATTTTTCCTAATAATTTAAAGGCCAAGTCACATGAGAATAACCAAGTATAAATCTCATGTAAAATTTTTCCAATCCCAAGAAGATGTGAATGGTTGTGAGATTATTTGGTTATGGTGAATCCTGGATGACTTGAATCTTCATCAAATTAACATGTACTCCTTGTGCATCCATCATGTATCTCAAATAATATAACTATGGCATGGAAAATGGAAATTTTCTATGTTTTCATGTAACTTATATTTCTATGAGTGTCAAGTAATTTATCTATATGGTGCAGGTGTCCATCAAGTGTTTTTATTAATACCAAGATGTCATCAAGGTATAATACAACACATGAAGTAGTGAATGGACTTATAATATCATTCATCAACCACATGAATGTGGTCAGTTCATTTTTTAAGATGAAGGGCATGATTAACCATTTGAATAAACCTTGTTAGGCCTTGAAGGATATATTCTATACATTTGTGGAATCTATAGGGATCTAATGATAACCAAAATATTTTGCTCAAGATTATAGAGTGTCCAAAGAAGGGAAAATAGTCATCAAGAAAGTGGTAATAGTGTACTTATGATTATGGAGTGAGACTAGGGGGATAATGAATATTATAAATTGGTAAATTGGTTTGGACAAGATAATAAGTAGTTGGATGTGTAGGGAAATATTTTCAAAATAACTAAATATGTATGCACAAGTCCAATTATGTTAAAATTGATGTTTCCAAGTATTTGATACCAAATTTATAGATCTAAAATTGAAAAAAATGTGTGTATTAGAATCATATTTAGTTAAGCTTAGATTTTATATATTCATAGGCTTTGCACATCTTCCTTCATATTAAAGTGGTTTCACATTAACTTCCTTAAAGTCATTCTCCTTACACATGGATATTTCATTGCATGTCTCATCCTTTCTATGGGAGTGCATTCCTTAATTATGTGAAATAATCATATCCCCATCCATTTTGTACATGTAATCATAATATTCAAATGAATTAGGTTATACATCCACATGGGGTACATATTACACAACACCTCATCCCTCTCCTAAATTTTTTCAATTCATTCTCTTATTTTGTCACTTATATCTCATATTCATCTTACCAAAATCTTAGTCTTAGTGAGAAATAAATTTATCCTTCCATTTATAGGTTTTTAAATTCAAATATTTTCAAGTTTATATTGTCATTTATTAGTGGTATTATAAGTTATATTATCATTAACATGATAAGATTAATAATGGATCGAAGTGTACTAGTTAATAATGGATCTAGTGAGAATGTATTTACAATGACATTACTCCATTAATTAGGTTACACACATCATGTTGGGTGTTTTAATGGGTATAGAAAATACTATTTTTTTTAAATATAGATGACATCATTGGAATAAGTTGTATAAATATTCCATTATAATTATCTTCAAGTTTGAATAAGTATAACATGCATGCTTTTTTAGTAATGAACATTTAACACACATACACACACATGCACTTATAAATATAGAAGATGAATACTACAAGATACATCAAATCTCAGATCAATATAATATGATAAGGGAAGATAGAGATAAGGTTCTCTAAGAATAGGTATTACAGGATAAAATGCAGAAGAAGTCATCATGGTAAAATGATGATGACGATCTAATGCTTTAGCTTCTAAATAAATAGTTAGATCATATCAAACTCCAATTAGATTCCTACAAAAATAAAGAGATTTATAAAAATGTTCAAACTAAAGAAGAAATGAAAAGAATACACTTAAAAAAAAAATAAAAGAAAGTTGAATTGACTAGACAAGAGAAAGTGTTGAAAAAAAAAAGCTTAATATAAAGATTCAATGCAGATCACTTTTTTTTCGATTGGTAATCACTTTTGACTAGATCTAAGAACCAAAAATTTATTTTAATCATCAGAGCAGTAACCTATTTGGAATATAAACAAGGATTATAAATGCCTAAGAGAATTCCATTAACGATCACACTACCTCAATAAAATACTATAGCCCATAGATAGTTAAGCTACACTAATCATCGATCATTAATAACAATTTAAATCATTTCATTTATAATGGTACCCACCTACCCACTCTAAGGGAACCATAATTGACCACCAATGATTGAATATGATTTACTACTAGTATACTTGATATTTATAGCCACAACTGACCTCAAATGTCTCAGTAAGTATCAAAATTTAGTAGGCTTAGATATATCCAAATATTAATATAAATCACTTTAATCAAAAGCATTAATAAAATAAAAATAAAAAATTGATCATGAATACAAGGTACCACTCATATTGAGAAAAGTAGACTATTGAAACAAAATATGATGATAAAAGTGAAGAAAAAGAAGTAACATAAGATGATCACAAAGATGCACTAGTAAAATGATATAAATATATTATTCATAATAAAGATGAAATCCTTGTTGAAGTGAGATATAAAAAGATCCAAATAAAATTTTTGGTTAAATTAGTTGTTCAAATTAGAAATAGAATAAGCCAATTAGAAAAATCTTATTAGATAACAAACCTAAATCTCAGTCGAGTCATTTTTCAACACTTATATGACCAAAAATTCTATGTATATATCTATAGATATTAAGTTACTTGGCTACAAGAAATATAGATTGCTTGATTTTTTTTAAGACACTAATTCATCAGGGTCATTTTCGATGATATTTTATACTCCAAATGAGTATTGACAAGGAAAAAATTTAAATGTAATAAATACTTATATTCAAGTGATTATTCCAAATGAGTATTGACAAGGAAACCATTTAAATATCATAGATACTTCTATTCAAGTGACCATACTTATAATCAGGGGACAATCTCAATTTTAGTATCTATGCTTATAGAGCACCCTAAACCCCTAGTATGTTTTTTAAACTTAATTATATATAATCACCAATAAATTGATTATTGAAAAAATACACTTATTCTTTTCAAGTGTTTATTCCAATATCATTGTTAAATCCCTTTCTCTGTCTATGAAGTATCCCTCTAATCAAGCATGGCACAACCATTAGTTTATGTCATTCATTATGTTTAGTTTCTTAAGTTTTGACAAAATAGCTCTAGTTTATAGGTGTAAATAGCTTTGATTTATAATTAAAATATCTAATTATGATTTAAAACTTTATTAAATTAAAATTTATTTTACTATTAATCATTGAAAATGGTAACTATAATTGATGTAATCTTGAAATTTATGATGTTTTTTTATTGAAATTATTTTAAAAATATTATAATGAGATTCATAATTATTATTATAGTAATTAAGAAATGATTGTTCTTAAATAAAAATTAAAAAGATAAATTTTATGGGGAAATTTACATGTTGAGATGGTTCTAATTAATAATTAATTTTAATTTTAATATTCATTTAATTATTATAAAGTAGTTTTATTTATGATTTGAATGTTATTTTAAGTGTTATTTAAAAAATATTATGTTAGATTAGTTGATTAAAAAAAATTATAATAACTTAGTCATATGAAAAAATTTAGAACCATTCCCCCCAAAAAATACATTTTTCCATCCTAATATAATCATATAACTAAATTGAAGCCATCTTTCATAAATCAATAGAAAATTCATATTTGTAAGAGTTATTCAATATTTTTTGATACCCTAAGATGACATAGGTTATATACTATTTGTATGTGTCATAATACACAGTAGAAATGAAAAAAATTGATAACATACGTGGCATTTGGTATCAAACAAGAAGTGATTAATAATTACAAAGGGATTTTAACCACACTTTTAATTCATAAAGGGAGGAAATGTCACTTGAGAGTTCATGGAATTTAATCAGATTAAAAATCATTTTCTTGTTTGAATTAAATGTGATGTCTATTTGAATATCACTTAGAAGTTTTTTATTTTTTTTACATAAGTCAATAAAAAATGGTAATATCTTGGCCATATGGTAGAGTTTGGAGCCCCTTTTATAATAAAAAATTTTCCTCTTTCAAGCCCAACATAACGGTGTATCTAAATTGACATCATTTATCACTCGCTAGTGGGAAATTAGAAGAGAAGGTTATAAAATTACAATAAATGTTGTATGTAAAAAAAACTAAGACAATAACCTTGAGAATGCTATCTCTTTGTGTATCCTAGATATAATTAAGATATGTGTACTAGTAGCAATTAAGCATTGTAATAAGTTAAATTTATTTAAGATTGATGTTTAATAGTATATATTATTTTAATGTGCATGGAATATTGATGAGTAACATTATTTTAAGGGGATATATTAAGTAAAACACAAAATAAACTATGAAAAAATAGAATAACATTTGAGGACTAGCTAGTAAGGTTCTCTAGACACCTAATTTTGGTACAAGACTAGTTATCTTCTATGGTATTAATGTAAGTATGTGTTTTGGCTCAATTGATTTTATTAAGCTCTTATTGAAATATTTTATTGTGTTTTTACTTGTTATTGTGACACATGTGATAACTTCATTTTTGTATTCCCCTTTATGATCGTCCCTTCTTATTTATTGTTTCGTGGCTCTCCTCCACTCTTTATATTTTATCTCTCATGCTTTGTTTCCCTTTTCCTAGTTTTTTTATTTGAATTCTTTTTTAGGAGCATACACTATGCTCATAGTTGAACATGAGTATATAGTACATTCTTAATTTTTTAAAATTTTGTGGGCCCTTCAACCATTTTATCTATTTACTTTGTGTTTATGTCCCTTTTTTTTTGTCTTTATTGCCCATTATTTGTCAGCTTACATACCAAGAGGGTCCTATTTGAATCAATAAGTTTACAAGTACATGAGTGTTTTAGTTCATTAAATGGATAATAAGATATGCACTTATAAATAAATATTTTTATTGAAGTTGGAAAGAGTTAAGGGTTGTGTTTATTAAGGAACCATCCACATACCAAAAGAATAAATCAAGGATTAGTTAAAGAGCATACATTATCTATTAGTTATTTGCATCTCATTGATAAAGATAAGGGTTGAGATTATATTGTATGAAATTTCCTATTAGGTTTCATATATACTTGTGTATTATCTTTAAAAACTATTCCTTAAATTATAGTTGACCAAGATAGGTTCCTTAATCTATTCCACCCTTTGTTCATTTTTAAGGTGTTGAAGGTAAATTAGGGTTTTATGAAAGGATATGATGTTCCCATTCACCCAAATCATATTCCATAAAATTAAGCAAGATTTTTATAAAGAAGAGGATTAGTGTTTTAAATTTTTTCTAGTGAAATGATAAAATTACCAAGAGCATACACTAGCCCTAGAATAAGCATCTACTCAAGCCCTGAGCTTAGTGTCCTCTTCTCATTAAAATGTTGAAGTTACGAGTTTATTCCAAATTTACTAGGTTATGTCCACATTGATTCTTGGACCCATTTCCACCCATTTTAAAAATTAGATAGCCTAAATATTTGATACATTTCATTATTTTTCTAATAACCTTCACTTTGTAAAATTTAATTGTTTATTAATTGATTTACTATAATTAAGTATGTTTTAAATGTTTATTATGGTAAAAAAATATTGATATGATTTGCACATTGTTAATACTTTAGTGTAGTGTATTTTTTTATAAAAAACAATAAGGGAAAAGAGGTCCGACCCCATTGACAAAAGGATGTGAAAAGTAGATCAAACTAGGAAAGACAATATATGTCTCTAGGAGAACAAAAAGAGATGGGTAAAAATCCCTAAAAATTCAAAAAATCTCTTGGTAATGTCAGTGCATGTATATTGGTAAAATGTGAATAACGTATTTGTAATTTGATGTATTTTCATAACATATGCACATCGAATGTGTCATAAGATGGAGTATTTGTCAAAATGTAACCTTTAATCTAAAAATTGTGTATAATATGCATCATAAATATGAAAAACTCTATCCCAAATCTATGAAAATTAATGACAAGTGTACAAGATTCTATCAAAAGTGTATATCTGAATCATGTAGACTTTATCAAATTATATCAATTTTTCTAATTGTGTGTTTGTGGAGTCATGTCTCTACAACATGCCCCCACTTATATGCCCCACCTTTTAAGGTGAGGGGAATGAAATGTAATATTCACCTTATCTCAAAAGGATAAGATAACCATTTTATATATGTATGAATCATGTAGTAAGTAAGCATATAATGGAATCATGTCCAAGTATATATATCAATGAAGGTAGCATTATTAAAATATAACAATCCCTAAGATGCAAAATATGAATAATGGAAATGAATATACATAACCAACTCAATATACAATCAAGCACACACACAAGATCACTCAACGTCACACAAATAAGGGTCTAAGGAGACTGAAAGGGAGTCATGTTCAAATGTTCCACACTCAAGGGTAGGGCATCTTCAAATTCCCACACACCAAAGAAACAATCAACACTTAGGGAACTCGGGCCAACAAACAAGGAACATGTTTAAATGTTACAAAATCAAGACAACAAAGCAAACAAGAATTAGACTCAAGTAAGCCATGGGATAAGATGAATAATTGAAATATAATCAACTAAAATAAGCATGCAATACTAGTCTATGCATATATACATGATAGATAAATGTCTTATAAAATAAAATATCAAGTACATCATGTAAGATGTAAACATGACTATAGGGATGTGTAAGTATTAGAATCTAATCTAAACATGATAATGAAAACTTATCATAAAATAATATAACTTGTGTCAATCATGATCAAATAAAATAAACATGTCCCCAATGTAGTGTGTCACATGGGAAGAGGAAAGGTTTGACATCTACATGCTCATGTATTATTGATCTAATATATGGATGTATCACACTCAATGACCTATGAAACACATGTGTATAATGAAATGATATGTTATATCTTAACATTAAGTAAGTAAACATTATATTCAAAAGCTAGTAAACATGTGAAATGCTAAATATTTTTGTTATTTCTTAAATTATTTAAATGTTTTTGTATTTTCTTAAATATTTTATTTTTTTGAATTTTTGAATTTTTATTTGAAATAGCTAATTTAAAAAGTCATAATAGTTATAAGGAATATGATTACCTACTATTTTTATTGATTTATTTTCTTTCCACCATTATGTATGGTGAATTATTGCCACCTATTTGATGTTCTATTATAGTTGGGTACTAAAAGCCATTAGTATTGGTTTATCACCATATTCATCATGTTGGATGAAAAATTCATTACCCTAATAAGAAAAAGTGAGGCACATATTTGTAGTTTCCACTTTCATGTTCATATAATATAACCAATTCTACCCAAAATGAAATGTCAAATGATACACTTGATCCAATACACATATGAATTTAGGGACCACTTTTGGTCCATATGTGATGGGTAACATAATATATCTGAGAGAATATAGAAAGTGGACAATTTTTTAACTCTTTTGTAGTATGTCCTAACTATAAAAACCATGAAACACTTCATTCATAATAGTCCCTATTAGTATTTCCAATAATTGTTAGATCCTCTTATCATGGGTGTTTTTGAGTACACCCCATTTTAATTTGCACATTTAAATTATTCAAGATCAAGGATTTTTGTCATTGTTATTGTATAATATATATACACCCTTAATTTTTATATTTATGAATTTGTTTTTCTATGCCTCATAATGATATATCTCATGGCCTATGATTCTATGACAATTGTAATATTTTAGTCCTTTTATACAGATTTGTCTATCCCTTGACCTATGTTTGGTAGGTGATAAAGATATAATCTTGTGTTCAAGAAGCATATAAAGTATTGTGTGTGGAGAATCTTATACTATTGTAATATTTAAAATATGTTGAAGTAACATAGTGAGGATTCCACATTATTAACATGATGTATCTGCATGTGTCCTTTGTAAGGTTGACTTAAAGCTTTTTATCCAAGAGGGATGAATTATATAACAAGCATTCACATGTTCATCTATTATTTTTACCTTGCCTTTATCTAAGATTGGTTTTGCATCCTTTAGTGATGGATTTAACTTGTATGTATTAGGTCTTATTGGTGTGAATAGATTATGTGATAGATGCTCAAGAAGATCAAAATTGAGTTTACATAACTATTAATATGTCATATCATGAGGAATATCATCATCATTGTCATAATAATAAAAAATCTCTCTATCCCATTACTTAGAATTTATAAATAAAGGAATCTTAGATGTTTGATTTTCATGTTGTTGTAGTATCATTGGTTCTTTTTACAATGGAGGTTGGTCTACCTCCTTAACCTTATGGTCATTATCTTACTCATGTTTATCTATGTGTACCTAATATGTTAGTGACATACAAACATATTGAGATAAATGGATGACCTTACTTGATTCACCTATATCATAAGTTGATATATTCTCAATTATAATAAATTACCTAAGTAATACCATTTGAGGAATCCCTTTTGTGTCATAATGTAACATTTTACAAAATTTTAAAGGGTTCATCTACAGGCATTGTCCATAATGTCCCATCTTGTATAGATTTTACATATCGATGTAATGTAGATGATACACATTCCATAATGTGTAACCAAGGCATACCAAAGAGTGACTTTTAATGCAATGATTGAGACATTACTTAGAATATAGCCTGTATTATTTCAATCATGTATTGGGTCACTAAAATAGTTCCATGGAAGCTAGAAATTATATTGACACACACACACACAATTAATATACTATTATTAATACATTAATACTAATATAATAAAATAGTGGAGGATAGGGAAGGCAAGGCAATTATTGAAAAAGATTATGTGTAGTGAAAATATTTATCCAATCAAATCATGATATATCTGTAATATTCTGTTGATTGATGAAAGGAAAATGATCCTTTTCATTCTAAATCAATCTCATATTTCCAAATAATATTATTTTTAATTTACTATGATAATTAATTTGATAGTGAAGTTCAGTTAATTTGACACAAGGGTAAACTTTATACTTTAGAAATTAATTACAAGTACTAGTTTACATTTATTCTCATTATACAACCCCATTAATCAAAACATCAACTCCAAACTCCAAGCTCCAATTTATGCCCGAGATATCACTTTTAATCACCTTCAACAATAAGAAAAATTGTTCAATGATAGTTCAATAAATGCCAAATTTAAATTTAACCATATCTATTAACATGTTATGTTATTACACTCTACAGTCTCTACCCTTGGCTTCACCCACAACTACCATTATAAATAATACTTATTAGCATAATTATTATTACTATATTCGATAACTAAGTTCCTAATTTTGTTTAGAGACTAATTGTCTAGGACAACCAAAAAAATTGGTGAGGATTGTTTTTAATATCAATAAAAAAATTGGTAGGGATGACATTGAGGTCTCATAACCTATCTTGTAGCTTCCATTTTTACATGCTATAGATTGCATTGAAATATGTGACATTACAGTAAACTTTAAATGTGTATATTCCTAGGTTTCATCAAGTCCATCACTTGAAATACCTTGTCATTTTCCCTCACCATTGCCACCCAATTCACCTTAAAATATTTCAACACTTTCATGCTCTATACGGCTTTTCCTTCCCCACCATTTCACCATTACTCATAAAATATTAGATTATGATATAGTTATTGTGGTTTTTTACCCATATATTTTGTTCTACAACATTCTATACCCACTTACATGATTCTCTTCTTTGATTCTCAAGGCTATTTCCTGTCATGTCCCCTTTTCAGTTGACATCTTTCAGAGTTGATGATTAGCCTATTATGCGACCCTCATAGGCTGATAGGATGGATAAAGGGTCTTGATGGAGCTTGGCTTGGCTTCGACTAGCAAAATTTTCCAGTTGGCTTTCATTCAATCTCTTTCAAACACATTTGCCTGAGCTCCTATTATTTAGGGATTTTTGGCACTCAGTGGAGCACCCCTGTTATGGTATGGTCATGTGCGGAATCACTCCCTGGTTCACCAGCTTTCGATGATTTGAGGATCAGACATGTATTGAGGGAGATATTAATATTTGATTGATTTAATTAAATATTAATTATTTAGCACATTTTTTAATTATGAAACCCTAATTAGGGCAAGCACACCTTTTAGAGGATATAAGGGTTTCTCATTGGAGGGAGTGCCATATTATTGATGTCGAAGATAAAATTTTTGCTAAGTATTTTTTGAGAAGACTAAGCCAAGGGTTTCCAGTATTCTATTTGCATTGGAGAACATGTAATCTTTAGTGTGTGCAATTCAGAGGTTGTGAGATATCAGTCGATCTATTGCTAGTTTGAGAGATAATTTCATACAAGAGTTATCATAGAGATTTATAGGTATTTATTTCATTAGGGTTTGATCCAAAAAATCATCCAAAACAAGATCAGTTAGAGTGGCACACTTTTCTAGGGTTTTAGAGTACAACTATACTAGGTTGTACTACTTTTTTGCTACTATACATAATCTATACCATTCTGTAGCAGGCTAGACAGTGCCATAGGGAGTGCAGAGACTGACATCGGCATCCCAGAGACTGACATCAGCTGATTGTATACCAACATCGATAGAGTAGACCGACTGACAGAGACTAACATTGGTAGTATATCGACCGACTATGGTAGTATAACTGACATTAGTGACTATGTTCTTAAATAATAACTAGAGTCGTATCAGATCCAGGGTTTTCTTTTAGATTGTAGAAGAATCAAGTTTTTAAGACAATATTTTATATTATTTTGTATGTGTGCAAGAGATCTTTATTTTAATCATTTAAAGTGAATAATAAGATTAGAGATTAGTTAGCTGAAAGAGTACACTTCTATTTATTTATTTATTTAAATCTATTCAAATTTATCTTGCAAAAATCAAATTTTTATTCATGCAAAAAAATAAAAATACACAAAAACAATCCAAAACATATAGCTTTAGAATTTAGGGGAAATAGGGGTTACTATTGTGGTATTAGAGCTAAATCCTACCATCCTGAGGGTTTAGAGATCTTATGTAGCCACAAGAGTTGGGACCACATAGGTATTACACACGTAGTAGAGCCTTGCTAAAAGGCAAACTAGTTTTAAAACACCATTCAACCATCATGAGTGATAGGCATGAGGGTAGCCCACCTAGGGGCCATAGGTATAATGATGATCAGGACACTAGATAATTCTTTTGTGTTATGGTTACAGGCTAGTAGCAGATGACGCAAGCACTACAGGCACTTACTACTATGGTAGAGAGGATGAACCCACCTGTTAGACAAAATGGGGAACAAGGAGATAACATGAGTGCTACTATTAATCAGAGACCATAGCTAACCCATTCCAAAATAGCTGATAGGCCTACATGTCCTATGTTTATTCAGGAGGAACCAGAGGCTCTAGCAGAGGAGGCAGTAGGAGATTCTCTATTTTCGGATGCTCTCATGGCTGCAAATGGTGAGTGGGATTTATTAGCTCCTCAGGTTTGGGAGAGGATGTCCTTTGATCATTTTGTCAATCAAAAGAGAGAGCACTACAAATTAGTTAGATAGGACAGGAGGCCTAGAGGTCAGCTTAGTGAGCTGAAGAAGGCTATGGGCAAGCTTTCTTTGACCACTTTTGATGGGAGTGGTAACATGACAACTCAAGCTTGGATTCATAAGCTTGACACATTCTTGGCATTGAGGCCAATGATAGAGATAGAGCCCATCAAATACGCCACTTTGTACTTGGAGGGAGTAGCACATGATTGGTGGTACCATGGTATGGTAACACTTCAGCATAACTAGGTGACAGAGTACCAGGACTTCATGGATAGGTTGGTTGAGAGGTTTGACAAGAAAGATCTAGAGGTTTACTTTTGAGATTTGGCACAGTTAAAACAAACAAGTAACTTGGAGTCCTTCATTGGTGATTTTTAGCGATTGGCAGTCATGGTGCCAAACATTTTAGAACGTAGATTAGTAGTTCTCTTCATTGAGGGCCTATCCAAACCATTGAGAGGTTAGATCAAAGCCTTTAATCCTCCTTCATTACAAGAAGCTATGAAGAAGGCACGTAGTATGGAGATGTTAGCCCCATCTAGTAAATTTAACTCCAGAGGTACTTCTTCATTTAGGGACAATAAGGGCTTCAACGGAGATAGAGAGAGGTTAGATTTCAACAAAGATAAATCAGATGTCAAGAATGATTCAAAGGCCAATCCAGTAGCACCACCTTTGGATCGAGAGGCTCTTAATGATCTACACAAGAAGAAGCTTTGCTTCTACTGCAAAGGCCCCTATGATGCCAATTGCGATTGTCCTTTGAGGCCTAAGGGCAAGGCAAATCGAGTGATGTGGGCTTATTATGAGTATTCAAAATTAGAAGATTCTAAACAGTAGGAGATTTTTGAGGAGTCAGAGGCAGAGGCAGAGGCTTCAGAGCCTAAGGTAGAGGTAGATTTAGAGCTTTAAATATAAGAGGCATGCCTATCTAGCATTCAGCCAGACGGTTCATTCAGACTCTGTGGAGTTTTGGCAGGATAGAGGGTCATCACCCTTCTTGACACAGGGGCCACACATAATTTAATTGATGCTAGATTTGTGGAGAAGTGTGGACTCACTACTAAGGATTTTGAGGGCATTAGAGTTAAGGTGGCTGACGGTTACACTCTTAGGTGTGAGCAGATGATTAGAGACCTCCCATTGTGCTTGAACAACTATGAGTTCAAGGTTGATTATTATGTGGTGAAGATGGGGGATATAGATTTAGTCTTGGGAAAGAAGTGGCTTCATTCCCTTGAGGAAGTCACTCTTCATCTCAAGGACATGGAGGTTCATTTTGATGTTGATGGGAAGACACATATTCTTAAGGCAATATGGGGCAGCAACATCAAAAATATGTTTTTTCATCGGATGGAGAGGCTCATACGACATGATATGGTAGAGTGGGCTATTGAGTGCACATTGGCACCAATACAGGAGAGACATGTGGATGAGCTTTGTCTTGAGGTGAGTTTAGTTCAGGAGTTAGCACATGTGGCAGGGACTCAGCTTTCTTTTATAGTTGGGTCACATGCTGATGATGATATGAGTATGTCTAGCATTCACACTCTAGATTTAGAGATTGTAGTGGGTACAGGAGATAGGTGCATGAAGTCAGTTAGTATTATTCACATTACTCAGGTGAGGAGTTTACTTGAGTTGCCAGTTGATTTTCGTTCATGGGTGGGATGTTGGGATCCTTATCTTGGTACTTGGGATTGTTTTGACTAGAGATATCTATCATTCTTTGGTAGTAGTATCTGTTGCACTATCATGGACTTGATTAGTAGTTTACTAGGTATAGTTCTCTTTCATGCTAGCACCTTGTTTAATGCTAGAATTAGTTTTTGTACACTTGTGTTGGGCATTGTTAAAGTATCTAGTGAACCATTCATGTTGGAATGGGTTGATGATATGATAGAGTCTGTAGAAGAGTCCCAGGATCTGATTATTATAGATGACACCCAGGAGGATGTTGTGGATAGTGTTGAGGACTTATACTCTTCAACGGGTTCCTTTGATATGGAGGTTTATGTGGATGTTTCAGTCACTCTATTTGATGATACGAGATCAATAGTTGGTCTACTGCATTTAGATGGTAGTATTATATATGTTAGCTATTTTGAGGTTAATCCTTTGGATAGTGTGCCAGGGGTAGAGTATAGGAGTTTGACTGGCCAGCACAATCATGTGTCTAGTCAGCTAAGAGTTTGTTTCTCATGGGCTCTTGACTGTGGCAGTTGTGATTTTGGAGTTTGGTTGAGTTGTATTCGCCAATTTGATTATGGATTCCTCTTGGTTATATTTTAGAGGATATTATAGGATAGATCTATATGTAGTCATGATCACAGTATAGATCATGGATACATTTGGGATCTAGGTGGATTGATTGGTTTATTGTTCAGCGATTGCTTGGGGACAAGCAATTTTAGGAGGGGCAGATTGTCATGTCCCCTTTTCAGTTGACATCTTTCAGAGTTGATGATTAGCCTATTATGCGACCCTCATAGGCTGATAGGATGGATAGAGGGTCTTGATGGAGCTTGGCTTGGCTTTGACTAGCAAAATTTTCTAGTTGGCTTTCATTCGGGCTCTTTCAGACATGTTTGCCTGAGCTCCTATTATTTAGGGATTTTTGGCACTCAACAAAGCACCCCTGTTATGGTATGGTCATGTGCGGAATCACTCCCTGGTTCACCAGCTTCAGATGATTTGAGGATTATACATGTATTGAGGGAGATATTAATATTTGATTGATTTAATTAAATATTAATTATTTAGCACATTTTTTAATTATGAAACCCTAATTCTTAATTATGAAACCCTAATTAGGGCAAGCACACCTTTTAGAGGATATAAGGGTTTCTCATTGGAGGGAGTGCCATATTATTGATAATTATTGATGTTGAAGACAAAAATTTTACTAAGTATTTTCTGAGAAGACTGAGCTAAGGGTTTTTAGTATTCTATTTGCATTGGAGAACATGTAATCTTTAGTGTGTGAAATTTAGAAGTTGTGAGATATCAGCTGATCTATTGCCAATTTGAGAGATAATTTCATATAAGAGTTATCACAGAGATTTATAGGTATTTATTTCATTAGGGTTTGATCTAGAAAATCATCCAAAACAAGATCACCTAGAGTGGCACACTTTTCTAGGGTTCTAGAGTACAATCATACTAAACCATACTATTTTTCTACTACTATACTAAATTTGTACCATTCTACAGTAGGCTAGACAGCACCATAGGGAGCACAGAGACTGACATTGGCATCCTAGAGACTGACATTAGCTGATTGTATACTGATGTTGATAGAGTAGACCGATCGACAGAGACTGACATCGGCAGTATATCGACTGACCATGGCAGTATAACTAACATCAGGGACTATGTTCTTGAATAACAACTAGAGCTGTACTAGATCCAGGGTTTTCTTTCAGATTATAGAAGAATCAAGTTTTTAAGACAATATTTTATATTATTTTGTATGTGTGCAAGAGATCTTTATTGTAATCATCTAAAGTGAATAATAAGATCAGAGATTAGTTAGTTGAAAGAGTACACTGCTATTTATTTATTTATTTGAATCTATTCAAATTTATCTTGTAAAAATTGCATTTTTATTCACGCAAAAATATCAAAATACACAAAAACAATCCAAAACATACAGTTTCAAAATTCAAGGGAAACAGGGGTTACTACATTTCCCCTCCTTCATGATCAGTTTTAGTAGGCTACCATTTTATAATAAGTTGGCCAAAAGTAAAATTATCTTTCAACTACTCCAATATATGATTGTTAAAGTTATTTTCCTATGATCTGCATGGATGATCTAAATTTATCCATAGATGACAACTAATAATTGATATTTTTCCACTTTGCACTTTTGAAAAGACATCCAATAGATAGTGATACATTAGGAGTAGTGTTGTGTAATAATATGTACCAAATACTTTCCACTTTAATAAACTATTGAAGTACTTTTAATCATGCTTATCTTTATAATTACTTTAAAATATGGGACTAGAGAGTTGTATTATGTTCTATATGGCCTTTCCATTCCCCACCATTATTCCCTACATAATGCATTGCCATAACATATAAAGAAACACACAACCTTATTTTACATTGTCACCTCCACAAAAAATATTAGATTATTGTTACATACAACATCATGCAAAAAAGGTGAGATGAGGTTAGTGGGTTTCGGTTTCAAGTGAGGTACAACCACTAATTTATGCTCCTTCCCTTTACAAAATCTCATTTTACCAAAATCAAAGTTATGCCATCCCTTTGCACCTTCGAGGCAACTTCTAGTCTATATATATGAAGAATTTATATGCATTATAGAGGCATAATTTATAATGGCAATGAGGTAGGGTTCTAATTTCATTAGAGTGTACATATATATATATATATTTATAAATAATATATATTATAACTAACATAACTAAAATTATGAAAACATATATGTGTATATCAATATAAAATATCAAAATAAAACCAAAACCAAAAACAAATTTAAATCCCTTAGATATATATAAGATTGAGTTAAAAATTAAATTGACCAGAAAAATAAAACATTGAGAATGTTTTAAAAGTGACCTTTAAGTGGCAAGGCCATTACCTCTTACCAAATTATTCTTTTTATTAGTGACAATGATCTAACCATCAACATTTTCATTCTAGGTTCTATCTTTAGATTCACCCTTTTCTTGAGGAGTAAGAGGAACATGCAAAATTAAGGGACACTCATAGATCATATGATTTGAGTATTATCACATAAAGTAGGTATTCTATAATTTGATGTAAATCACCCAAAAAAAGATAGAGCAATCATCAGGGAAAGTAAAAAAGAATATATTTACTGATAATAGTCAAAAGAAATAAGAAAAGTATTTTTTTTAATCATTTGTAAGTTAGTTTCATATAGTTGTAGCTATGATTTATAGAAGATTATTTTTAGATTTATATATATGCAATGTTCATGTTTATTTACCCATTTTATCTCCTCCCCTGTTTCTATCTTGTAATTTCTATTTACTACCCACATGGGCCTTTTGAATGTGGTATTATTTATTGCATACATTTAATAATTTTGCCCTTCCAAAAACTATTACAGATTTTTGATCTTCCAATAACTTGCATTAGATCTATTGGAAAGTGCAGCTAGATTATGAGCTTAATCAGACATGGCAACATGAAGTTTAGGGTCATGGCAGTAGCCCCTATGTTTGATGGGAAAAACTATGATGTCTGGAGAATCAAAATGAAAATTATATTCAACTCTCAGGTGATATGGGAATTGGTTGAAGTTAGGTATAATGAGGTTGTAGACATGGTGACCTTCAATGATTTGACCCAAACACAAAGGAATGTGTTGAAGGAGAATAGGAGGAAAGATTCTAAGGCACTTAGCTATATACAAATAGCATTGGTTGATGCAATTTTTCTTAGGATAACAACAACTATCCATTTCAACCAAGCATGGGATATCTTAAAAAATACATATCAAGGGAGTGACAAGGTGAATCTTGTCAATTTGAAAATCTTAAGGAGCGAATTTGAGACCCTAAAAATGAAGGATAATGAGTCTATCAATGAATTCTTCACAAGGACAATGAACATTATCAATCAAATGAAGACATGTGGTGACAACCTTGAAGATCATAGAGTCATTTAAAAGGTGTTGAGGAGCCTTCTAATTAGATTTGAACCTATAGTGGTTTTAAGAGAATCATCAAAGGATTTGAGGCAAATAATGGTGGATGAGTTAATGGGATCCATGCAAACTCATGAACAAATATTGAATAGGTCAGTAACCTCCTCCCATGAATAAGAATTCAAAACCAATGTGAATGTGAAAGGAAGGGGAGAGGATCAAATAATATAGGAAGAGGAAAAAATTATAATAGTCAAGAAGGTGGAAGACATAGTCATCAAGAGTCACATAGAAGAGGAAGAATAAGGAGTAACAACACTTCTAGAATTAGAAAGGTATGATAAGTCTAGTGTCCAATGCTACTATTACAAGAAGTGTGGACACTATGCTAGTGAGTGTAGAAAGAAGGAGTATGATATCAATAGGTAGAATTAAAATTTCACACATACACAAGAAGTTAAAGCTAATATAAATGAGAAAGGAGGAAACTTGTTTATAACATGTAAAATTGATGAACATAGTGGCAAGGAGACATGGTACTTGGATAGTGGTTTTAACAACCACATGAGTGGGAAAAAAGAGATGTTCAAACACATATATGAAAAAATAAAATTAGAGGTGAAGATGGGAAATAATGATAAGGATCCCATCATAGGTAAGGCTAGTATTTCTATCTATACAAATCAAGGTGACAAAAGGCAAATTCATGATGTTTACTATGTACCCAATTTGAAACACAACCTTATCAATATAGGGTAGCTTGTCCAAAAGGGGTACAAGGCCAGATTTTAGAATGGATAATGCATCATATTTGATAGGAATGGATGCAATAGGTATATTCTAGTAGTCAAGATGATAATTAATTTGATGTTTCTATTGATAATTCAAAGTGACCTCGCAATAATGTTTAAAACTATGGTAGTAGATGGGTCTAATCTTTAGCATATTAGGTATGGAAATTTGAGATTTGGAGGGATAAAACTTATTCACAAGAAGCACATGGTGAAAGGGATACCCCTTATAGAACAACTAAATAAGGTGTGTGAAGGCTGCATATTGGGGAAGTAACATAGGAGTGCATTTCCCATGGGTAAAGCATGGAGATCTACAGCTCTTTTAGAGCTGATCCATTTAGAATTATATGGTTCAATGAATACCCCCTACCTATCTAATAATGTATAATTCATGACATTCATAGATGATTACATCTATAAGATATGGGTGTACTTCTTGAAGAACAAATTAGAAGTATTTTAGATGTTCAAGCATTTCAAGGCCATGATAGAGAAACAAAGTGGCCATTACATCAAGATTTTGAGAGAAGATAGAGGGGGAGATTATATCTCAAATGAGTTTATGAATTATTGTAAGTATTATGGTGTAAACAAGCAATTTACAGCCAGGTATACACCATAGCAAAATGGTTTGGCCAAAAGGAAGAATAAGACCATCCAAGAGATGTCAAGGAACATGCTAAAGGTAAAAGGTTTGACTAATAATTTTTGGGTTTAGGGTATAAAAATAGCCATGTATTTTTGAATATATGTCTAATGAAGATTTTTAGGGATGTGATCCCTCAATAAGCATGGAACAATTAGAAGCTAAGTGTAAAACACCTTAGTGTGTTCAGTTGTGTAGTATACATACACGTGCCTAAGTAAAGAAGGATAAAATGGGATGAAAAAGGTGAGAAGTGTATATTCATAGGGTATAATGACCAATCAAAGGCATATCAACTACAGAATCCCATCACCAAAGAGATCATAATCAACTAGGATGTTTAATTCATTGAATATGAAGTTTGAGAAGAGAGACAAGGAGAAGAACATGTGGAAACAAGGGATATTGGGCCCTTTGTTGACTTTGAAACAATAGGTGGTATAGCCACCAATGCAGCAAATTGGACCCTTATTTCATAAAGGGTTGAATCATCTAGTGGTAGTATCTATCAAAGAGGCCAAGGAATTATTAATGAGTTAATATCCTCCTCCCCCAACTCAAGTCAACATCAAGTAAGGATAAGAAGCTTGTAAGAAGTCTATGGGTAGTCAAGGTATGATTAAAATGAAGATGAAACAATGAATTATACTCTTTTTTTATTAGTTGATCCAATATACTTTGAATAAGTAGTCAAGGACAACAAGTGGTGTGAGGCTATGTATGAAGAGATGCATTCCATAGAGAGAAATGACACATGGGAGTTAGTTGACTTATTAAAATGGAAATAGGTAATATGAATTAAGTGGCTATACAAGATAACAAACTACTCTTAAAGGAAAGATAGAGAGGCATAATACAAGGTTAATGGTGAAGGGTTACAAGTAAAGGCTCAGGCCTGATTACAATGAGATGTTTTTATGCATAACAAGATTAGAAATGGTAAGAACAATCATAGCCATTACTGCTCAACACAAGTGAAAGGTGCATTTAATGGATTTGAAGTTGGAATTCTTGAATGGATTGCTATAAAAATAAGTTTATGTGGGATAGCCACCTAGATATGATATTCTCAATCATGAGAAAAATTGTATAGGATAAAAAGGCATTGTGTGGGCTCAAACAAGCCCCAAGAGCATGATGTAGCTATATAGACTCATACTTGTTGAGCAATGGTTTTATAAAAAGTGTAACTGAGCCCAAACTATACATCAAAGCATGTAAATAAGGTATGTTTATTATTGTATTAAATGTGAATTATCTAATATTCACTGGTAATGCAAATTAGTCGATTGAAGAATTCAAAACAACCATAAAAAATGAGTTTGAAATGACTGATTTGGGCTTCTTGCAGTATTTTATTAGGATAGAAGTCAAAAATATGGATGAAGGTATATTTAGATGCTAATCTAAGTATTCAAAAGAGATCTTAGAGAGGTTTAAAATGTTGGACAATAATCTTGTATTCACTTGAGCTGAGACAAGTCTTAATTTGTATAAAGATGATTACAACAACAATGTAAACCCCACACGCTATAAGAGCCTCGTGGGAAGCCTAATGTATTTGACTACAAAAATGCTAGATATTATCTATGCAACTAGCATCATATAAATATTTATGGAGATGACAAAGGAGACACATTGGCAATTAGGCAAGATGATATTGAGGTATGTGAATGGAACAAGGGATTATGGAGTTTTGTATGCAACAATAGATGAGTTTAAACTTATTGGTTACATGGATAGTGATTGGGTAGGAAACCTTAATGAATGAAAGAGAAATTTGGTGTATGTATTTCATCTTGGGTCAAGATCCATATCTTTATATTTAAAGAAATAAACCATAGTGTCACCTTCTATAGTTGAAGTGGAGTATATAGCAGCCAATGCAGTAGTATGCCAAGATATGGTTGAGAAGGGTACTTTATGATTTACTTAAGGAACAATAAGGAACTTATATGGTCTATTATGAAAATTTATTATCTATATAATTTTCAAATAACCTCACGTTTCATGGTAAGAGAAAACACATTACAATCAGGTATCACTTCATTCAAGAATTAGTTGAAAATCATGTCATAGAGCTTGGCTTTTGCAAACCTGATTAAAAGCTAGCTGATATTTTCACTAAGCCTTTGTTTAAAGAGACTTTCATACATTTAAGAGTAATATTAGGGGTCATAAATGTAGTATAATTAGGCCTAAATAGTTTTATGATAGCACCAGAGTCTTACATCAGAGTTATAGACTCAAATAACATATCTTTAGACTCCTAGAATAGAGCAACAGATTACATCAAGGTATTTATGGATTTCAATAGTCTAGCTATAGATTTCATCAGTCTAATTATGGATTTTATGAGGGTAGATAAATATTATAATCTATCTATATATTTCATCAGGGTAGCTATGGATTTAAATAATCTAGTTACAAAATCTATTACCAGAGTTATGGACTTCAATAACAAAGCTCCAGACATGCATAAAATAGGTGTAAAAGTATTTGGATAGCTGAATAAAAGTTATAAGGAAGTTTTAGAGGCTATTTTTTTTTTATCTAGCCATGGTAGGAAGGTAAAGAATAAGGGGGAGTGTTAAAATATTATTCTTCATTCCTACCTCCCTCGCTATACTAAACAGATGCAGCCACCTACCTAGAATTAATGCAACAATTTAAAATTTAAATTTTGGGTACCATTTAGAGTTTGGGGGTAAATATGGTGGTAGGTGTGGTGGTTTGTTAGATAGAGTTAAAAGGAGACAAAATAGAATATAAGGAAATATGGAAAAGAGAGAAAAAGTAACAAAAGCATGCAACAACAGTCTGTAGAAGAGAATATGTAGCATAATATAGAGCAATAGTCTGTAGAAAAAGGAACAATAGAGCAACATCCTATAAAAGAATAGAACATGAGAATATAAGCCTCGAGATTATAGTGGAGAAGCAACGATTTATAAAAAATATAAAGTAAGAGTCATGGAAAGTAGAAAAGAAGCAGTGGATAATATATTTATTGACAACAATTAAAGTAAACAAAGAAAGTATTTTTTATGGTCATTTGTAAGTTAGTTTCATACAACTTTAATTGTAATTTGTAAAAGATTTTTTTTAGATTTATATATATTCAAATTTAGTGGTTATTTCTCCATTTTATTTCCTCCCCTATTTCTATCTTGTGTTTTCTATTTTTTACCCACATGGGCCTTTCAAATTTGGTATTATTTCTTACATACATTTTGTAAATTTTCCCTTCCAAAAACTATTACAACTGTTTGCTCTTATAACACATTATAAGGAATACAAATACTCATAAGAGTTACTATTGAGATCCAAGTTCTCTAACTGGGCAAGTTGAAATGATGATGGATAGATGGTGCCACCCAAATGGTATTCTCTCAAGTCCAATCGAGCAACATGGACTGTGAGAAAGCTATATTGGATACCATCCTAGTCACATTAACTGAATCCCCACCATGAATCTAAACTTTTATACTCATTCATAATAGCTACCTTAGAATACATGTTGAATTAATGCTCATAGTTAATCAATAGGCATTAAGGAGTAGATGTTGAAATCTAGTCATATTATGGAAGAGAGAAAGGGAAACAGAGCCACTTAAATGTTGGGAATGGAGAAAAATATTTTATAACTTAAGAAGAGATAAAAATGGGAATGGAGTCATACCATTCAATCGATTATCACTAAGGTCAATAAAAATAAGTAAAGAAAAAGAACCTAATGAAGGTAGGATTTCCCATCAACTTATTCCTGAATAGATCCAACAATGCAAACTTAGAGAGATTGATGATGGGTAGAGGAATCTAACCTTTAATGTTGGTGGAAGATATATGAAGACATTCCAAAGATGACATATTCCCTATAGAAAATGAAATTTGGCCTTCCACACTTAAGACTGAAAGATCAATGCTGGTTAGTAAGGAAGTTGTTTGTTATTTAATGACAGAGATATCTCTTGTAAGATTTTTATTCCATGAGAGGTCAAGCATTTGGATTTGATGTACAAAGAGGAACATATATGATGGGATGGAACCAAATAACTATTTCCCTAATAAGTGAAGTGAGAGAAAGTGTGAAGTAACATTTTCAAACCAAGTAGGTATTTGTGTTGATAATGAATTGTTAGCTAGGTGAAGATGGAGAAGAGAGGTGAGGTTAATAAGGGGTCTTGTAATTGGTCCCATTAGCCTAGAATTATAAATATCGAGTTCCCTTAGGCTATGTAGATGGCCAATAGCTTCACCTCACTCCTTTGTTGAAGAGATGCATGATCCACCCATAAAAAAGTATTCCAAGATTATCAAATTTGATAAATGTTATAAACTTATATTTCCATTAGCACTAGCACAGGCATATGATAGGTTGAGATATGTGAGGATCTTTAAATTTCAAACATCATAAGGAATATGAATACTCAAAAAAGAGTTCCTACTGAGATCTAAGTGCTCTAACTAGGCAAGTTAAAACAATTATGGATGGATGGTGCCACCCAAATGATATTATCTCAAGTATAATCGAGAAACATGGCCCATGAGGAAGTTATAATAGACACTATCCTATTTACACCAATTGAATCCCCACCATGAATCTAAACTTTTATACTCATCAACAAGAACAATTTAGGGTATGTATTTCATCTTTGATTAGGATCCATATCTTGGGATTAAAAGAAACAACCCATAATATCACTTTCTACAATAGAAACATAGTACATATCAACTAATTCAACAACATACCAAGCTATATGGTTGCAAATGATAATTTCAGATTTGCATGAGGAGTAACAAGGGGATTCTATGATATATTGTGACAATATATCCTCCATATAATTGTCAAACAACCCCATATTTCATGGTAGGATAAATCCCATTGTAATCAACTATTACTTCATTTGAGGATTAGTTGATAAATATGTGATAAAACTTAGTTTTTACAAATTAGATGAACAACTAGCTAATATTTTTATTAAATCATTATAAAAATATATTTTCATGCACTTAAGAGGAAAGTTAGGGCTTACTAATGCATCAACATTATGCCTACAAGGTTTTATGTTAGCTCTAAAATCCAATAGGCTAGCTCCAGACTCTATTAGGTCAGTTCTAAAATCCAATAATCCAATTTTAGATTCCAACAACCAAGCTATAGACTTCAACAGTCTAGTTTTGGGCTCCTATAGTCAATCTACAGACTTCAATAGTCTAGCTCCAGACTCCTAAATATAAGATAAAAAATTCAATAGTCCATATACAAACTTCATTTGGGTAGCTATGGATTTCAACAACCCATCTACAAACTTCAACAATCTAGCTACAAACTTCAATAATGAAGCTCTGAACTTGAACTGAAGAGATTTAGAAGCATAAGGACATGTAAAGAGAAGTTACAATGATATTTTAGTGGTTAAAAGAGGTTCATCAGATCATTATAGGAAGGTAATGAAGAAGGGGAGTGTTTAAACAAATTATTATTAGTTCCCTTCACCTAATGTTGCCCAACTCCACTCAGTAGTTGTAGCCACCAAAAAAATTAATTGTAGTAAATTTGAAATTGATTTTTTTAAAGAAAAATTTGGTGTTTTTGGAGGAAAACAAGGAGGTATGTGGAAAATTCATAAGGAATTAGAGAATAAACTAAGAAGAAGAAAAATAATATAGGAGCAAAAATTATTGGCAAAAAAACAAAGAAACAACTAGTGAAAAATATAATAACATAGTAGCAATAGTTTGTAGAAAATAGGGGAAGTAAGGAGAAAAATACAATATAAAATATAGGTAGTAGAGAAGGAGAAAATAATGTGTTGAGCAAGTAGAAGACAAAGAGGAATAGATAAAAGTTTGAGAATTAGTCAGTGAAAAATAATTTTGAAGAAAGAGAAAGCAAAAAAATAGAGTTTTATGAGTAGCCAATAGAAAGGAAAGAAGTCAAAAGAGCAATTTTTGCAAGATTTTTGTTAACAATTGTGGAATTAGTTTTTTATTGACATATAACCAGCTGATGTAATTAGATTATAAAACAATTATATATATATATATATATATATATATATATATATATATATATATAATTTGTGTTTTAGACTATCTCTATCTTCCTATATTTTATCTATTTTAAGTTTATTACAAGTGCAAATTTCTATGCATATTGATATCTATGGAATTGGTCTAGAGCTTCACCATTTGAGTGTTATAAACTACCTATTTAATACCCTAGGTCTAGATTTTGTTTTCTACCAACAACATTGAATTTGTTACTACTAGTGCTCAAATAAATAAATAAATGTTGGAGATGATAGTGAATATAGTCTATGCCCATTTAGAACTCATGAGGAATTTTATTTTAAAGATAAATTAAGTTTTTTTTGTGCTACTACAAGATTTGGAAAGGATGCAAAAGTCATCGACTCGTAATTTTTATGACATTGATTTTCAAGTTTTTTTGTTATTCATTTCATCTATACCATACTATTTTTAAGGAGTTATTACATAAAGGGAAATGTCTATTAAATATTTCACTCATAGATTTGATTTGAGCTTGCAATTAGCATGTGAAATGGGAAGGCTATTGATAAATATGAGGAAAATAAACACCCTACACTAATAAGATCACTATGCGTATATATATGTACATTTACATATATGCATATGCACATATACATATACATATACATATATATATATATATATATATATATATATATATATATATATATATATATATATATTACATACATACATACATACATATATATATATATATATATATACATATATATATATATATATATATATATATATATGTATATATATATATATATATATATATATATATATGTATATATATATATATATATATATATATATATATATATATATATATATATATATATATATATATATATAGTATATATATATATATATATATATATATATATATATATATATGCAAATACACATGCACATATATATGCCTACATATAGACACACACATACATACACTTTTGATAATTATTTCTTTCCAAAAGATGATAATAGTTTTTGAAGATAAATACTCAATGGGTATGAGCAATGTATATAAATAAGAAAATGAATATTATGAGATGAAAAAATAAATAAAGAACACATTAAGGACCACTTGTATATTATGAAGGCTACATTAAACCCATAAATATATATTTATGCTATAAATTGTTTGGCTAGGGGAAAACTAATCCACACTTTTTTTAGTTTAAGGTGGTTGTCTTCAATAGATTGCCTTTACATTGGTTAGAGGGAAATCATCTCTTCTTTATGTTCATGTTTAAACTTGTATAATAATAGGCATTGTTACTACAATCTATGTGATAATAGTTACTAAAATAACTATACTAAATGTTATACACAAAGTAAAATAGTTCTAAGATTAATAGTACTACAAGAAAGGTATATTTCATATAAGAACATGTAAGAGAAGAAGTATATAAAATATAAAACATTGAACTAAACTACATTGAGATATTTATTTTAACAAATTAGTGTTGAGGTGATGTTAATACCATTATATTATTTTAATATGAATATAAAATAAATTATAATATTTTTAGTTAAGGACATCAATATCATTTATCTTATCTTATCTTATGTTGATCTGACTATACAATACAAGTAGTTGTTTGTGCCAAGTATTTATGCCATTACACTTTCTAAAATCCTACTTTGGAGCTCTTGGTTCTAAACTAAGATAAAAAAATTTGAGGACTATAATTAGTGTATGATGACTTATAGTAAAAATTTAATTTAATTTGGTCTAACATATGCTCTAATATATAAGTTGTGATGTTATGTAGACTAGGTACTAATTGCATAGAAATTTAATGATTTATATGCTCTACTAAGATTAAAAACATTTGCATCATAGATTTAATATTGTATACCTAATGGTTAAACATTTTAAATTAAGGTGTAAGGATATAATCATTTAATTCTTAATACCAATGAATTTATAAGTTATTAATCTAGTGGATGTCTAGAATACCAATGATTTGATTTTTACATAATCTATCTAAGACATTGAATTGATTGTCATGTGACTAGATTTTGGCTAAATATTTAGGAGTTGGGATATGTGATAGATAAAAAACTTAGAGATGGTTCTAAAATGATATAGATCAAATGCTTAAATGGTTTATTAGACTCTTTCTATATTATCATATAAATTGTTAAGCGTTTTAAAGTTATAATGTAGTAAGTATTGATTATAACTATCCTTAGATAAATATCTAAAAATCAAATGACAACCTTTGGAAAACTGTCCAACCAGGGAATCCTTGGTAAACTAGAGAATATAATAAACTAAGAAACTTGTAAAAAATGTAGATAGTGTGTTACCATGAATCTATTTCCATGATTATATTATTGTGGTGCATGTTGTGCTTTGAATATGGGGAGTTGTGAGTGCACTAATAAAGAGCTAGTAATCTTGTTAAATGTTCAATGGAACATTGTATTATATAATTAGTACATAGTCCATTTTTGGACAAATTAAATATATAATAATTTGGTTTTAAGTATGAATAGAATGCATATAGTTTACTATAATAAGACACTTTGGATTGAACCCTAAAATAGTAGTAAAGGGATTATATCTAATCATTGGTTTGGAATGGAACCTTTAAACTTGGAAAACATCTACCAATGGTATGAACTTATAATATAGCCAAAATTAATACTTGTAATTGGAATGATTGGTAAAATATGTTCAATTACCCTAGATCTAAGAGGCTTATGAATGGATGATATGTTCTATATATGATTTTTTAGATCATATTTACTAAAATATATGTTATTCCTATGAATTTTGAAAGTATTGTCATTTTTATAATTTTTTGTTAAACACTAACCTTATTGATTAATTACAACCAACAGTAATTATGCTTATACAGGTGCCCATAAGCTGATATGTAAGCAACACTGAGGAGTGGGAATAAATATTGATGACTAACCCTTAAGGTATGTTCTTTGGTGCTAATAATAGTTTTCACTCTTATTTCTACCCTTAGAAAATTAGAAATAATAATGTTAAAAAATAGTGGGGATGAAAAATAATCTTGTTGCATGCAAACCCAATGTACTATGTGTATCATGGATACCTTGAGCTAGGTAGTTTATTCCTTGATGGACATATTAGAATCCATTAATTTTTAAAATAACATCCTATTGGTGGATGCATCCTTTTAGTCTATGTGTGTGTGTTATAGGTTGGTGAAAGATTGAAACTATATTGGACCTCGATTATACATATGGATATGTAGGAAAATCACCAAATTGATCACACGTCTAATGAATTAGGAAATTAGTACTTGTTAAGGGTCTTACTCTTATAGGATTGAAATCATGAGCCTTGATAGTGACGGATCACCATAATCAAGGGTCATATTATAGATATTATGATGATTTCACCCTTAGAATTTATCTTTGTACATGTTCCCATAAGAAATAATATTATAAAATAATTCTAAAATTTATTTTCATGAATCACATGAATTTAATGTAAATAAATACTTTGATCACAGTATAAAAAGTGAATAATAGTTGTGAAATGATCTATAATTTTTTTCGTATGTTGTACCATTTATTTCATGTGTGGTATGGTGTGTGGCTACATGTTTTTATCACCAAATTTTGAGAGAAATGTATGTACTAATATTATAAATTAAACAAAAATATTATATTGATTTTTTGGCAAGAGATTTTGATTTTGATAATTTTAAAGTTAAAAATATATTTGTAATTTTAAAAACTATTTATTTTAACCACATATTAAGAATGATGTTGTAAAAGACATCAAATCATGTACCATTGGTAAGTTGGATACGAATAAATAAAGATTATACAAACCTATATTGGTCCCAAATAAAACTTGAAATTTAATTCTCATAGATTACTTTTTATATTTTTTAAATATCAATCATAGTAAAGATAGTATTTACATAATTAATTATATATTTTTAAGATAGCTATTCTCTAACTTTACAAAAAAAAAAATCAGTATCAATTATAAGAAGAATTCAAATATGTTTTTGAGTTCATGTATAAATTTATTTTGAATTGCCATCAATCATCATCCCTAATAGAGATAGTGAGTTCTAAACAATTTCTTAATGCAAATTCTAATAAATCTCCTATGTTCTAACTTCACAATGATTAAAAAATATGTGATGAATAGGATGATAATGTGTATTTATAAATAGGTTGATAATGCATCTTTTCATAATTCACAATTTGAAAGAGTGTCACACTTTGAGATGAAAATATTCATTTCATTTATTATATAGAAACAATAAAACTTTACATAATTTCAGGGTTTTATTTTTGCATATAATAGTTCTTCACTTTAATAGGAGGCAGGCATGGAGAGAAAATGTTTAATTTTTTATCTTCACCCTCCCTCCCTCTATGTTTTCATACTTTGTACATCATCTTATCTCTTCATTATTTAAGGGGAGAAAAAAAAGTCCAAAGTTATTCATGGATATTGTATTGAGATATGTGAAAATTATGTTTGAAAATATATATTTATATAATTTATTTTTAGAAAATTTTAATTATCTAATTAAAAAATATTTTAAATTAATTTTTTAAATATTTATAAAAAAATTATATATATAAAATTTTCAATTGTTTAATTGAAAAAGAACATATATATATATATATATATATATATATATATATATATATATATATATATATATATATATATATATATATATATATATATATATATATGTATATATATATGTATATGTATATATATGTGTATATGTATATGTATGTGTATATGTATATGTATATATGTATATGTATATGTATATATGTATATATATATATATATATATGTAGATGTATATATATATGTATATGTATATATATATATATATATATATATATATATATGTATATGTATATATATATATATATGTATATGTATATATATATATATATATATGTATATGTATATATATATATGTATATGTATATATATATATATATATGTACATATATATGTATATATATATATACATACATATATATACATATATATATATATATACATACATATATATATATATATATATATATATATACATACATACATATATATATATGTATGTATGTATGTATGTATGTATATGTATATATCTATCATTATATTTTTATAATTTAAAGTTTAGAGACTTATCATGAAGAAAAATAATTTTGTTGAGTTCAAATAATTTTTTGAATTATTTTACACTTTTTATATGCAATAATCATGTACCTATATTTATTAGGAAAATTTAAAATTGAATAATATTTAATTCACATTACAAGTTAATATTAATTAGTATGAATATCACTAAATAAATTACCTCCATTATGGTTTTATTTCTACTAAATGATATTATTTTCATTAAAATTGTAAATAGTCTATAAATAAATAGCCTCAAATTTAAAACAAATGTAAATGTTGTGAGAAAAGGAAATAAAATATTATTTTTAGATTTTATGCACATCAGTGATAGAAAACATGAAGCGAATACATTTCAAAAAACTTCAAGATACTAAATTTCTAAAGTAATATGTTAAGGGAAAAAAAATAAAAAACTTCAAGCTAATACATTTCAAAAATTTTCAAGCTAATACATTTCTACTAGGCATATATTATGGGGAAAAAAACTACGTACCAATGTTTATGCTTTCATCTATCCCTTATGAAACATTGCTAAAATAATAGAATCATATAAATTGAAGACCACCTTTCTCACCCTATTATCAAAAGTTAGCACTGCAATCACTATAGAGAACCCCAACCCATAACTCAATCCCATTCCCACAACAAGCCATTGCATATCCCTTTATGAGTCCTTTATTTCATCACTATTATCTCTTTGATTTTCTTGAGAATCATGACAAAAGGAGATATTGCAAGTTGTATTAGACATGAATGGAATCCCACTGAGATTGGCATTGCCTAGGTAAAATGATTCCCCAAATTTTAGAAACTGCCCTCTAAGAGGTACTTTTCCTTGAAGCATATTGAATGATAGATTTAGGAATTGCAAATAGTTAAGGGATTGTAGTTCCAAGGGAACGTTTCCATCCAATTTTTTTATTGAAATATCCAAGGATTCTAACTGAAGCATACCTCCCAATGTTTTGGGAATGTGTCCATTGAGATGATTTCATGAAATCTTAAGGGATATCAAACCTTGAAGGGATCCCATCTCTAGAGGAATGTTACCAGATAAATTATTATTGGATAGATCAATACATTTAAGAATACTCAAAATTTTCACAAACTCTAAATTCTAACCTTTCCAAGAAATTGTTATCTGATTTGTATATATATTTTCTTCAAATGATAGATATTCTTCAAGATGGGCTATATTCCTTTATGATGAATTGATCATTGCATTCGTGTTTGCAACATTTTTTGGAATATATTCTTAAATATCATTATGAGAAAGGTCCAGGATTTGAAGTTTTTAGAGGCTAAATATTTTGAGAGGAATATCACCTTGAAATTTATTCTACCTCAACACCAATATCTATAATTGTGATAGGTTTCCAATCCAATATGGGATGGTGCCTTCCAAATTATTATTTCCCAAATCAAATATCTGAAGTGAATTATATTTTTCCATGGATGATGAAATAACTCCTACAAACTAATTATCATTCAATTTTAACATATGAATTTGATTCAACTTTGCCCATTCTCTAAAAATATCACCTTCTAAATAATTTGGAGCCAAATTAAAAATACTAAGATTTGAACAATTAACTATTAGATTAGGGGGGATTTTCTTTCTTAGCATGTTCTTTTACAAGTCAAGAATTTTTGTATTTTGGTTGCACACATACTTTAGGATTCTAAATTGTCACCATTTATCACCCACCAATGGGAAATTAGAAGAGAAGGTAATAAAATTAGTAATAAATGTGGTATGTGAAGAAAACCAAGACAATAACCTTGAGAATAATATATCTTTGTGTATCCTAGATATATTTAAGATATGTGTAGTAGTAGTAATCAAGCATTATAATAAGTTCAATTTATTTTTGATTGATGTTTAATAGTATTTATTGTTTTAATATGCATGGAATATTGAGGAGTAACACCATTTGAAGGGGCTATATTAAGTAAAATACAAAATAAACGATGACAAAATAAAAGAACATTTAAAGACCAACTAGTAAGGTTCTCTAGATACCTAATTTTGGTACAAGGCTAGTTATCTTCTATGGTATTAATGTAAGTATATGTTTTGGGTCATTGTATTTTATTAGGCTATTGTTGAGATATTTTCTTTTGTTCTTACTTGTTATTGTGACATGCGTGATAACTTATTTTTTGTATTCCCCTTTTCAAATATCTCTTCTTCTTTATTGTTTCATGGCTCTCCTCCACTCTTCATATTTTCTCTCTCATGCTCTATTTTCATTTTCCTTAGTTTTTTTGTTTGAAGTCTTTTCTAAGAGCGTACACAATGCTCATAGTTGAACATGAATGTACACCATGTTCCTAATTTTTTCTTTTTATGGGTAAATCAACCTTTTAATAAAAATTATTTGATGATAGTTTAATAGATGTCAAATTTAAATTTAACCATTTTTATTGACATTTCATGTTATTATACTCCACAGTCTCTATCCCTCAGCTTCACCCCCAATTGTCATTATAAATAATACTTATTAACATAATTGTTATTACTATATTTGATAATTAAGGTCCTAATTTTTTTTAGAGACTCCTTGTCTAAGACAACCAAAAACTTTGGTGAGGATTGTTTCTAATATCAAGCAAAAAACTTGGTGGGGATGACATTGAAGTCTCATAACTTATCTTGTAGCTTCCATTTTTATATGTTATAGAATACATTGAGATATGTGACATGTAAGTAAGCTTTGAATGTGTATCTTCCCAGGGTTTATAAAGTCCATCACTTGAGATACCTTGTCATTTCCCCTCACTATCACCACCCAGTTCACCTTAAAATATTTCACCACTTCCTTGTTCTACATGGATTTTACTTTCCCACCATTTCACCATTGCTCATAAAATATTAGATTATTATATACATATTATGAATTTTTACCCATTTCTTTTTATTTTCAACATTATATACCCACTTACATGATTCTTTTATTTTATTCGTAGGGGCTATTTTACCTCCTTCATGGGTAGTTTTGGTAGGCTACCATTTTATATTAAGTTTGACAAAATCAAAATTATCTTTTAACTACTCCAATATATGCTTATTAAAGTTATTTTCCTATTATATGCATGGATGACCTACATGTATCCATAGATTACAACTAATAATTGATATTTTCCCACTTCTCACTTTTGAAGACGCATCCAATAGATAATGATACATTAGGAGCAGTATAGTGTAATACTATATATCAAATACTTTCCACTTTAATAAATTATTGAAGTAATTTTAATAATGCTTATATTTATAATTACTTTAAAATATGGGACTATAAAATTGTATTATGTTCTATATGGACTTTCCATTCCCCACCATTCTTCCCTACATAGTGCGCAACCTTAAATTATTATTAAATTATTTTCCATTTTTACCTCCACCAAAAATATTATATTATTATTACATACAACATCATTCACAAAACATTATTTTTGATTGTTACCTCCACCAAAAATATTAGATTATTATTACATACAACATCATGCACAAAACATGAGATGAGGTTAGTGGGTTTGGGTTTCAAGTGAGGTAAAACCACTAATTTATACTCCTTCCCTTTACAAAATCTCATTTTACCAAAATCAAAATTATGCCATCCCTTTTCACCTTTGGGGCAACTTCTAGTCTCTATATATGAAGAATTTATATGCATTATAGAGGCATAATTTATAATGACAATGAGGTAGGGTTCTCATTTCATGAGAGTGTACATATATATATATATATATATATATAAAATTGATATATAAATATATATTATAATCAAAATTATAAATAAAATATATTATAACTAACATAACTAAAATTATGAAAACATATATGTATATATAACTATAAAATCTCAAAACAAAGAAAATACCAAAAACAAATTTAAATCCCTTAGATAAATATATGATTGAGGAAAAAATTAAATTGACCACATAAATAAAATGTTGAAAATGTTGTAAAAGTGACCATTAAGTGGCTAAACCATTACCTCTCGCTGAATTATTCTTTTTATTAGTGACAATGATCCAACCATCAACATTTCCATTCTAGGTTCTACCTTTAGATTCACCCTTTTCTTGAGAAGAAGGAGGAACATGCACAATTAAGGGACACTCATAGATCATATGATCTAAGTATTATCACATAAATTAGTTATTTGGTAAGTTGATGTAAATCACCAACTAAGAAAAGTGATTATTATTAATTTTAATGTCAATATGATCTTTGAGATCCTAGGTTAGATACACTTCTACACATACACTTTTTGGGGATGTGCCATAATATTTTTGCCTATTAATGTCAAATGAATCACCCTATGGGTTTTTTGAGCTGGTTGATAAAACCTTAGAGAAGGAGAGGCAAGCCAAGAAATTTGACCCAAACTAGAATTTTTAGTTTCACTTGCTCCAAAACATGAAAACATTGAGTCTAATGAGAAAATACCACCAACATGTTGCATATGAACCAAGGATAATTATTAACAATGGATTTATAGTGCTTTGGGTTGGTGAGACAAAACTAGAATAAACCCTTGGTAAGCTTCTAAAATCCTTCAAGTTTTACACCATGGCCTTGCTAATGGTTATGAACCCATTGTTTCAAGAGGATCTAAGGGGGGACTCTTCCCATAAAATGAGCATTTAGAATGTAATTCTAAAAATAAATACAAGATTTACCAATTTTAGGAAAATTGAGAATGACATCATGTAAGGGATTTTTTGGGTTAGCATCAGTACCTTGTGATAAACATTCAGAATGAACTTCCTTATTTTAGTGTCACGATCACTCTTACTCACACCAGATGTCCTTTCATCTAAATATGTATAGATAGTGGTTGTGTTAATTTAAAAATATGGGTACACCCTACTGTCTAGAGGGTGAATCATTGATCAAAATCAATAATAAATGCTCAATAAAGCTATATCCTACTTAGACCTATGGTAGATTGACATTATTGTAACATGTTAGAGAAAATCTAGAGGTTCATTAATGCATAGTTAAAAATTGATAGAGTCCCATATTATTTTAGAACTTTTATGTGTGTTTTCATTTTAGTTTAGTCAAATATGTGAAAAATCCATAAAATATAACAAGTCATAAAGTCAAAAGGAGAGAAAAGCATGGCATGGCTTGGTGAAACACCCATTATCATTCTTTTTTTCATAATGAGATTCCTAAAAATGATCTCAATTACATTCTAAGATTACAAAATGATAGAATAACTTAGAAACATGTTTGAGCTTTCAAAAATCAATTGGAACTCTTATATATTCAACATGAGGATGTAGCATATAAGTTAGTTCCATTCACATTAGATGGATTCGAGTATGAATAGTTTTAAAAGTTATTATGTGTTCTAATTTATAGATGGGAGGTATTATTGCTTACATCAATAGGTCCTAATTTCATTGATGAAATCATGAAACTTATTTTTCCTCTAGAATCTGATCTATGTTCCTTGGGGGAATTTTGGTGGTGTATTGGTTTGGAACACCTTTATTTGGTTAGTATTTTTCTTGGTAAATGTCTAAGTTACTCTTTCTTTGACAAAAACTTTGGTTTAATTTAGCCTTAAACTTTGGAATTTATGAGTTGAATTTGAATAATAACTATACTACTTTATCTTGCCTCAAAGTTCTTAGCTCAACTTTAGGTTTTTGTAACCTTGTTATGGAAATTATATGATTTAATTGAAAACATTCATGTTATTTCCATCTGAAAGGGTGTCACATTTAATTTCTTGAGTATCCATGGTATTTTGAATAAGTATGTGGATGTTGAGACCTTATTTTAATTATAATTTGTTAAGTCTCCCAGTCCACTTAAAATTCCTTAATTTGTGGAATTGGATCATTTACATTGATGTGATTGATTATTTTAAAATTTACAGATATAGGTATTTTGATTGATTCAATCAAGTTTAAAATCTATAGGTTCTCCTCATGGAGAAATATTCATTTCAATCCTTTTAACTTGGTCATTTTATGGGATATTGCACCCTCAAAATTATCACTCCTCCTAAAATTACAAAGTGTGTCACTATCATGTTTATATGGAGATTGGGGGCTCATCCAAATATTTGTAAAGGTGAAAGGATCCTCCCATAGATGATCTAATCTTCCATTAGATGAATCATGTTCATCAAGAGCTATAAATCATTTTAGAAAATTAGTTATCTTTTGGGCTCCCTAACTTTTCAAGATTTTGATGTGTGTTGCCTTCATAAAAGCCTAAGATTGATATATATGCAAATATAAATTCTAAATATCCAAATCCATTGTCAACCATTTGATCTTAGATCAATATCTCTCATTCAATTAGGAACTAATTTGTCTAAAACATCTAGGCCTATAAGACTCCCTGACTGCTCATCTATCATTTGATCTTCTGATCGACAACTTAGATTGATCCTTAGAAAATTAATATTGAATAAAAAATATATATGAATATCTAAGGCCCAAGATCATAAAACATGTCATGATATCAAAATCCCACAAACCGGAGGATATCCTACCCATAGTGTATCTAAGAGGCCTCATGAATGTACCACATGACATAATCACATTCCATCTTATTAAACTTGAGAAGCCAAGATGATGCCACATGACATCATCCCATGAACTAGAGGCCATAGATTAATGAATAATGGATGTCCATATGGACCTGATGACAACATCAAACCCCTTAAATAAATTTTATGGGTGTCTACTTGTCAATATACCTTCAATGATTGATCTCTGAACTAATTATAATTTTCCATATGGTATTTATCAGTAGATTAAATTTGATGGTTGTATTGAATTTCAAAGCTATCAAAATCAATAAAAGGTTTTTTAATCAAAGGAAAATCTAAACAATGGTTTTTTTAATAGATTTAGCATCTAATTCATGATATTTGCCTTAGTATGTTGAATATTTTAAACTACATAATGTTTGGTTCTTCACTAATTGAAAGTACCTACTTATGTGAGTGTTTCATGTTGTAATTTAAAATATATATTCAATTATCACATTCTTTGATGTCTTTTTCATCATGTGATTTCTCTTGAAGGGTTTTTGACTTGGTCATTTCCGTAGCAATGCGCATGTTTGATTGATTCAACACATAGCTACCACATGTCAACCATCCATAAATGTTGCCAAAATTAAGATATTTGAAAAGTGACTAAGTGTTTGGGAAGCCTCAGGATCCATGATTATGCCATGTGGCACAATATTAGGAACTATAACCCATGGGGAAGTTAAAATCAATGGAGACCTCTGATGTCCCATCGACTATTCAATCTCTTAAATTGATGATTTGTGGGAGCTGACTACTCATGGAAAATAAAGGATAAATATAAATCCTAAAGGCTCATGATGTGGTGACATCTCTATCTTTGATGGCTAGTAAAATGTAAATTATGGTTGATATCCATAAATATTTAATCTCCCGAATTGATGGCTCATGATAGTCGATTACCAGTAGACCTAATCATAAAGGCCTTAAGGTCTGAAGGCCTAGGATGATGCCACATGGAACCATACCAGGGGCTTGGGGACATGATAAAGAGAAAACAAATGGAAGGGATTGAGAGCTATATGATCATGTTGTGTGTCATGATCACATTTAATAAAGGCTCTGAGGTCAAAAACCAAAGGTAATGAGTGTCATAAAGAGTATAAAGAAGAAATGAAGCTTAAAAAACAAAAAAAAAAAAAAAACCCAAAAATTGAGGGACTATCATGTGGAAACAATGATTTTGATGAAACAAGTAAAATAAGATTGATGACCCATTTAGCCATTAAGTTCATAAAATTGTGAGTGGGTTGTGCATTTGAATAGAAGGTGAAACTCGAGACATTGTAGTTGGTGAATTAAATGTAAAATTGACTGCAGTCTATGGAATTCATTACACAATGACTACTAACATAAATCATGAGTGTGGCTAGCATGTTTAGTCATGACATAAGGACATGAATATAATGGATGTATTTATATTAGTAGCTCAAAGTCTAGAGAAAGGGCTAAAAGACAAGAATTTTGTCTAGAATGAATGTGGTTCTTACTATAGAGTATGGGTTGAAGATAATCTATCTGAGATCTCAACCACATTCCCCTATCACCAGTTAATATTTATAACTATCCCAATAGTGAGGGGAATTTCAAAATTAGCTTGATGAAAAAGGGGTTCTATATAAGTGAATTCAAAATCCTTTTAGAGGGTTGATTATTTTTGAATTTGAATAGAGACATTGAATCAACTATTTATTTTATGAATTTTATTTTTTTTAGAATAATCCATCCCTCTCTCTCTTAGTTTGATCTTGTTGTCATGTAACTAAATTCTTTAACAAAATGCCTATTATAAATCTCAACATTGATTAATCAAAAGGCAATATCTTGATGTTTTTAGTGTTGTGAAGGATAGTGTCCATTTTAGGTGCATGCATATGGCAGTTATTGTCCTATTTTATTTAAGTTAATTCCCCCCAAACTCTTGTACCATCCTCAAATTGAATATGTGTTAAGTCTGACTCACCTAAGGATTGGTTTCTATGGATTTTCTCAATTAAACACATCATATTCATTTTCATGGAAATATGGGCTTTTCTCTCTTTCCTCCATTCTCTTTAATATTTTATTTTAAGAGCATTTTAGTTTAGAGTTTGGGTATCAATGAATGCAATATTAATTTGCACTAATATCTTAATTTTTAATTTGTTTATCACCATTAAAACATTTTTGAATGTATACACATGATAAACTCTTGATAGAAATCATCTATAGTCTTTCTATGCACATACTATAATGACATATTTATTAAAAGGAAAACTAATGCAAGCATTTTCCTTGAAACTTGTAGCCTCTTCACAACTTTTAAATTTAGCCAAACCTTCAAATCTCAGTTTTTAAAATAGACACCTTGTATGGAATAGTTGCACATCAACCAAGTAAAGATCAATTATTAAGACCTAGTAGATATAGACATGGGGTGGTTTTTATTGTAGAAACTTTCTTTTTTGAGAAGATACAGATTAATAACCCCTACCTAATTTTTTTTATCAAAACACCAATCATCATAAGTAGCACTAAAAGGAGGTAATGTGAACACAAGCTACGATTTTCATCCAAAGATTAGACTAAAGTAATTTAGAAGTGTTAGCCTGTGTTGAGTCATACCATAATTAAAGATGGAAAATAAGAGGATAAAAACTAGATCCAATTTTATTAGAGTTGAATTTGAGCTATTATAACTTGGTGAAGATAGAAAATCAAGGACCAACAAATGAAAATTAAAAACCAAACATATCCAATTAACTGGTAGCTCACCCAAAACTATAGTCACTCCCTTTATTAATCCCTTTTCTATCCCTTATAATCAACAAATGGCCAATCCAATGGATTAGTTTAGTCAAGGTGATTTCCCTATGAATAACTTAGGGATTTATCATGACCTACCTAAGAACTTGGACAAGTTCTATCTAAAATATGTAATCGATGGAATTTAAACTACTAAAGAACACATACATGCATTTAAATATGTTCTTGTCTGAACATAGACTCAATATGAGAATGTAAAATGACATTTATTTCCCTATTATTTGGGGAAAATTGCCTATGCCTAGTATTTGGGATTACCAGTTAGCTCTATCACCTCTTGGGGTGATCTTGAGATAGTGTTCATGAATCACTTTAGCTTCCCAATCGATCTAGTTGTTCTATATCACCACTTTGATTCTGCTAGGAAATAAATAAATAAGACCATGTACATGTTTAACTCTAAGATTCACAAATTATACCAAAGGCTAAAAGACCCATACCTCTTAGCTGAGGGTCTATCTATTCAGACCTACTTAAGACCCCTTTACCCATTGGCATCCATGTTCCTTAGGAGAACTCTTGTTACACTCACATCTTGGTCTTTGGATTATAATGAAGTGATTAATATTCAACATCAGATGACCCTATAAGGGTATGGTGCAGGACCACTACCATCATTAGGGAAATAAGGTTATTACAATCAAATACCCATTATCAACTAAGATATTATGTAGAACACACCCATAATGAACCTAATTCTAAGAGCTATGTCTTCAAGTCTAAATCTATTGTATAATTTCTCCCCTTGAATATCATGCCTAGTGGTCATCCATATACACCTCTAAATCACATAATTCTAGAAGAAAGTAATCAACAATTAGTTCCATGACATATAACAATGTTATTATTATGCCAACTACTAGAGGTTATACTAATTTTAGTGGTAGTCAACAAGTTATACCTTCATTTATACACAATCAAAAACCTACACATAATGATCATAACCAAGAACACATGGCTTATCTAGTGTTTCTAAATACTACTACACATATGGTCGACCAACTACCATAAATGGGAAACTAATGAAACACTAGTGTAGACCTTGAATTAGCCAATTTATAGTAAATGGCCCAAATTATCAAAAAAAATGATTAACTTGCATAAGTAAGTATCTAAAAACATAAACCAAATCACAAACATCCCATATTGAAGTAGGAATTTTAAGTTTCAGAGGATCAATAGGTAATGGAATACTAGACCTAACAATGGGAATGTCCCTAGTCCCCTAGACAATACAAACATGAACAACAACAACATGGATTTATACTTAGTGAGCATACTCAACTTGGCCTTGTCAACATGATGTATAGTTCAAAACATAACCAAACATGCTAAATAAATTGTGTTGAATTCATAACCACCTATAACATATTCTAAAAGGAGATGGACAATCTGGAAATAGTTCTCACACCTGATGATAATTCAAACTAGAATGGAGGAAACACAAATATGACCCTAGTCTTGGAGACTCATGAATTCCCATTTGAGTATGATACTATGATTGAATTTAACTTATATGAGGTAAATTCCTTTAATAAGTTCCAAAGGGAAAATAATTATAAGTTGAGGAAAATTTTTTAGAACCCTTTAACCACCTCTACTTATCTGAATAAAACCCAACTTCCACCTAATTTAGATTCATGTAATAATCTCCCTCCACTTAGGCAACCTAAAACATCTTATCAATATAGGAACAACATAACCCATCCATAGGCTGATAAACTAATAGAGAAAAATAAACCTACGCATAACATTGTAGAGGATATGAAGAGAATAAAGGAAAATATAACTATGTATGAGTTACTTCAAATTTATAATAAAAAGTGATTGTTATTAAAATAAATACCTCCTCCTATATGAAAATAAAATTCTAATACTTTTGATGCATGTGTTGCCATTTACAAAGAAAAAATTGAAACTCTACCTTTTCTACTTACAGTTTATTTTTTTAGTAAAAAGTTACATAATTATCTTGTGGATTTAGGCACTTCAAGTAACATTATGACATATACAATTTGTTAGGAATTGGGCCTCACTTTGTTAAAATAAAATAAAATGCTTGTCCAACTTGAAAATAAAGAGGTGAAAGTGGTGGGTGAGTTGAACCACATATATATGCAGATGGATTTAGATCCAAGAATTAGTCAATTTATTGACATCCAAGTGGTGGACATACAAGATGAATATGGCATACTCTTGAGCATAGATTAGTCCAAGATGCTTAATGGTTATATTTTAAATAACTTATCACATATGTTTCTCCCATAGAGAGGTATTTCAAACCAAATCAAAATCAAGAGAGAACCCAATAAGCCTCTCATGATTATAGAATATAATAGAACCAATGAAATTTTGTATGAAGAGTCAAAACTTAGGGTGTATACATTGGAAAAGGAAGTATAATCTCATGAAAGCCTCTCCATTAACATGTTTTCCATGCAAGAAAAATCAAAATGTGATGAGATATATCAATTGGATGATAAATATTTCCTTTTTGTCCTTGAGATAAATTCATTTCTAGTGATGCCCTAGTATAAGAGAGTGCATAATGAACTGATCTAAGTGTACAGAAAAATTCTAAACAACTCTAGTCAATAATGGGTATGACTAATTTAGAAGTCAATAAACTAAAACAAGCTAATCCAAGTGAAAATAAGGAGTTCATAAGATCTTGTGGAAAGAAAATCACCATTCCAAGTATCCAAATGCTTATCTTTACTACTAAATACCTAACAAGAAAGTTTTTGTCAACTGATAAACAAACTGTATGCTCACTTGGTGTTAAAGAAACAAAGGAAGAGTCTAATATTTCCACAACACCTAATCACTAGAATCCAACATGAACATCTAAAAATCATTTGTGGAATCTAAATTTTGATGGCTCTAAGTCTAAGAATGGGTGTGGTGCTAGTGTAGAGCTCATTAACCCATGAGGAAAATCATGCTTATCTACCATTCACCTACAATTTTCCTACACTAATAACGTGACTGAATATGATGCACTAATTCATGGCCTCTAATTTGATCTGAGAAAGAAACTAAAGAATCTCAAAGTGCTTGGTGATTTAGAATTAGTTGTCAAGAAAGTGAGAATCCAATATGATTTTAATGATAAACATTTATCTAGATATGATATTTGAATATGGAAATTTATATAGAACTTCAATGCATTTAATATATAGACGTTGCCTTGGGAAAAAAACTACAATTTAGATGCATTAAAAACACCTACAAACACCTTAAAACCTATTATTAGATCTAATTTGAGGATATTATCTATAGATATGGTCTCCAATACCTTAATTATTGATAAAATTTGGAACTTATAGGCATTCAATGATGATCAACACATTAATGACTTCATCACCAATGCTGAGGTGTTTGCCAACTAGATTATAGATGAAAATAATCAAGAAGAGTGTGAACTAGATTAAGAGGAGATTATGAACCTAAAAACCAACAATATAATAAAAGGAATGATCTCTCGTTAGAGATACTATTTGACGTGTATTATCAAAGATAATGGGAAAGATCAACCTCAACAAAAATTATGCTTCACGAGCATTAAAATTTAGGCAATGCCAATGATTTGAAAAATGTGATATTAGGCATTACATGCACTCAAAAGGTAAAATAAGGGATTGTAAAATCCCTTAGATGCTTCAAGGAGGTAATTTCATGAAGATATGAAGACATGAAAGTGTTTAACACTTTTATTCTCACACACACTATTCCTCTTAATCCTAGTGTCAAACCATTCTGATAAAGACAAAGGCCTGTGAATCCATTTTTAGAGTAATTAGTCTTTAAAGAAGTACATAAGTTACTCTTAGTAAGGATTATATTTCTTATAAGATACTCCACATGTGTGTCCAATTTGGTCCTAGTTAGAAATAAAAATGGAGATATTTTCCTCTGTGTCAACTTTTGTAACCTACACAAGGCCATAAAAAAGAATAATTACCTATTTACTTCACTAGATGAAATTTTACAGATAGTGAATGGTTTAAAAATGATGTTATTCCTTATTAGGTATTCAAATTATAACTAGGTAGTGGTTAACTATGAGGATCTAATCAATACAAAATTCACAAAAAAGTGGGGGACATTCACATACAAAAGTATGTCATTCAACCTAATTAATGTGGGTACCACCTTTTAAAGATCCATGAACATTACATTCAAGGATATAATTGGAAAATTAATAGTCATATAAATGGATGATCTAACTATTTTTTCAAAGGATATAGGAGACCATATCAAATATTTGAGGATGGTGTTAAATACGTGAAGAGACCATGGGATTTCCTTGAGTCCTAAGAAATGTATCTTTAGGATGACAAAGGCAAGCTATTGGACCATATAATTTCTTAAAAATGCATATACATTGACCTAGATAGAGTCGAGGTGATTATAAATATGCCATTTCTTACCAGTAGGAATGAGTTAAAATCTATTCAAATAAAATTAAATTTGCGAGGAAGTTTATTTCAAGCTTTGTAGAGGTAGTCAAGCCATTCAATACCATACTAAAGAAGGATGTAAAGATAAAGTGGATGGTTTAATCACATGATAATTTTGATCATATCAAGGCTAAAATTTTAAACATGATAGTACTCATCAACCTATATTATACATTGTCCTTTCACATTTACTCCTTTGCTTCAAAACATTCATGTTCAGTTGTTTTAATGTAGAGGAAGGAAGAGGGAGATGAGAGGCCTATGTATTTTGAGTTTTAATCTAAGAAAAATTAAATTTAAGTATTTAATGATTGATATACAATCATTTTATTTGATAAAGTAGTAAATAACTTTAGACACTACATTATGCACGACAAGGTGTTTATCGTAGTGCCTGATCTATCCATGAAGGATTTGCTAATATAGAATGAATTAGGTGAAATATGAAATAAGAGGATGACTATTATATAGGAGTTTGATATATAAATACAACCTGAAAAAATCATTAGAGGTTAGGGACTCAACAAATCCATAGCTAAAGTGGACCCCTAAATCATTTGCTAGCAATACTCAATGCAAAATATTTCAATAGATGATTTATACAAAGACATTGTCTTTTACATTCTAAACAATAAGTGTCCACACCACTTGAACTCTACCCAAAAGAGATAAATACACCTAAAGATAAATAAATTTAATATTAAATCAAACATATTATACAAAAAGAACCACAAATGCATATATTTAAGATGACTTAATAAAGAGGAAGTGGTTGAATTACTTAGAAATTTCCATGAGAAGTATGGAATTGGACATGGTTTAGGAAGTACTAAAACCAACCAAATACTAAAGGTAGGTTATTATTAGAATCACATCTTAGAGGTATCAATTAATATGTATTCATCTAGTAGACATAAATTCATTCTCATAGTGACTAACTATTATATACATTGGGATAAAGCCCATGCTTTCAAAAATTTCACAACTGACACAGTGGTTAAATTCCTTGAAGAACACATTATCACCAGGTTTGACATGCCATTTATCCTAGTATGTGATAATGGCCCCACTTTCTCTTCATTAAAATTCATTTAATGGGCTTATAATAAACATGTAATCCTCAAATGCTCTTCTAATTATTATCCATAAGGTAATTGGGTTGTTGAATCCATGGATAAGAATTTACTTGACATCATTAAGAGATTTTTGGGAAAAAACTCTAGGGATTTGCACATGTTAAAATTTACATTATTATTTGATAGGATTAGGATAAAATCTACTTTGGGTACTAAACCATACCATGTAGTGTATGGCCAAGATCCCATATTTTCTATGTAACTAAAAATCTCCACCTTATAATTTATAAATGACTACCTAAAAAATTGATGAGAAAATAAAAGATCACATTTTGAATATAATACAATTTAAAGAATAATGTAATCATGCTTTATCACACAATAGCAAGCATCCATAGGTAATCACAATTTTGGTTTGACAAGTGAACTAGAAATAAATACTTTTGGATTTTTGATTTGGTCCTTTTTTGGGATAAGGCTCATGAAAAGAAGGGACAACATGGAAAATTTTACACCTTATGTCTAGGTCCTTATCAAATATCTGAAATCCTAGGTGAGAATGCCTTCTACTAAGGTGTCTAAGTGGTGAATATATTCCATTGCCTATCAATGGACAATTCCTCAAGTAATATTTTCAAGCTTGAATTAGCTTGGTTGTTCTTGTAAATATTTTTTCCCCCTTTTCTGCTTTGCTTTCTTCTTTTTATTCCTTTCCTTTGATGTTAGTTTTGGTTTACTTGGTTTTATTTTTGTTTGTTTTCTCCTTAATTTTTATGTTTGGTTCAGCCTTATTGGTGTCCATTTTTATTTGAACCTACCATTTTTGTCCTATAGTTCCCATGCTTAATCAATGATTGATGAATGAAGGCTTGTAACATGAGTAACAATAATGACATTCTAGAGCATAAATAATCAAATTGAATTTCCTAAATTCTTGCATGAACTACTATAAATCTTATTTGCATTTTTATAATTTTAGTGGTTTATGATTCTAAATAAAATGTGTGGATTTATAAATGTTTTAATCCTTGTTTAAATTCATCAAATGCACTCAATGTAATATCTGAAGTAACTAAAACACTATGTCATTTTTGATTTGTCTTAGCTAATAATGAACTTTCTAAACTCTCTTATACCCATGGCTTGGTTCCTAGCTATTGATGGACTAAACCTAAAAATATTTTTAAAAATTAAAATAAATTTTGAGGGAAACAAAAAAGATTTATAAATTTTAATTAAAAGGGTGATTTAGGAAACTCCACCACAAGCTTTCTGACCTGGTTAGAAGTGCATCAAGGCCCTTGAGTGGGACCAAAGGTATATTTATTAGGGATATATATGTTTATATGGTAGTAGATAAATTCCCGTGACATTTATCCTATCTAAATTGTAATACCTTTATCCCTTCAAAGTTATGATTTCCTAAATAAATCTAAATATTTCAATGTGCATGAAAAGATATAAATGGATTTATCACATAAGCATAGATCGATAATCTTTGGCAAGATGGTAACTTAATATGTCATGTGTTGAAGAAAAATTTAGAACCCACATTTTTTAATTTTGTTTGAATTAATTACTCATTGTTAATGTTTATGTTTGAATGCATGAACCATAGATTTTGAATTTAAAAATTCATAGAATTATTTCATAGCAAGAGTCTCCATTTTTTGTTTATTACATCAAAACTCCCTAATTTAATTAATGAAATCATGGAACCTATTTTTTGATTTGGAGTCTGATCTTTGTTCCTTGGGGACTTTTGGTGATTTATTGGTTTAGGCCCCCTTTTATTTGGTTTGTAGTTTTCTTACTAAAATTTTAAGTTACACTTCATTTGATAAAACCTTTAGTTCAAGTTAGCCCTAAATAATGGAATATATGAGTTGAATTTGAATAACTATACCCATTTTACTCACCTAATATTTCTTGTCTCAACCATAGGTTTATGCAACATTATGGAAATTATATGTTTTAATTAAAAACATTCATGTTATTTCCATTTGAAAGTGTGTCAAGTTTAATTACTTGGTAACAATTATCTTTTGAATAAGTATGTGGATGCTAAGCTCTTTCAATTGTCTATGTATTTTAAAAAGTTTTTCATACTTTAAACATTAGTTTAAATCTAATTGGTTATTTCCCTTAACCCATTTAAAATGTATTAATTCATGAAATTAAAACCTTTATATCAATGTGCTTGAGTCTTTTCAAATTTAGAGATCTAGGTCTTTTGATTAATTAAATTGGGTTTAAAATATGTAGGTTCTCCTCATGGAAAAATCTTTGTTTCAAGCCTTTTAACTTAGTCATTTTGTGGGATCCTGTAGGCTCAAATAACTCCTACCCCCAAATATTGTGACATGTATTGTTATCACATTTACTTGGAATTTGGGGGATCTTCCAAAGATTTCTTAAGGGGAAGGGATCCTCCTATGTATTCTTTGATCTTCCATCAGATGTCCTACATTCTTCAGCTGTTCTAAATAATTTTAGAAAATTGATTATCTTTTTAGCTTCTTGTCTTCTTGATATTATGATGTGTGTCATCTCTATGAAAGATTAGGCTTGATTAATGTAAATCCAAAGTTTAAAATCTCTCAAACAACCATCAACAATTTGATCTTAGATCAATAACTCATGTTCAATCAGGGACTAATATTTCCAAAGCATTTAGGCCCATGAGACTCTCTAATTGCTTGTCTACCATTCTATCTTTAGATTGGTGACTTCAATTTATCCTTAGTAAAGCAATGCCAAATACCAAATCCTCTTTGAGGTTTGAAGGCTTGATATCATTCCATGTGGCATGATATCGAGAGCTCAGAATTAGAGGAGAGCCTGCCCATAGTGATATACAAGAGGCCCTGTGATCATGTCATGTGGCATAATCACCTTCCATCCTATTGAATTTTTGAAGTTGTATGATGCCAGATGGCATCATCCCATGAACTAGAGATGATAGACCAATGACTGAGGGTCATCCACATAGACTAAATGATATCATCAAACCCTCTAACATAAAATTTATGGGTGTATACTCATCAATAGACTATCAATGCCTAGGTCTCCAAAATAGTGAGAGTTTACCATGTGTTATTTATGACTATATTAAATTTGACAACCGTATTTAATGTCAAAGCTATAAAAATAGAGAAAAGGATGTTTGATCAAAGGAAAATATAAATAATGGGTTTTTATGGCTTTAACATTTAATTCATGATCTTTGCCTTAGTCTATTGAATATTTACAATGTATAATATCTAATTCTTCTCTAATTGAAAGTTCCTATTTATGAGAGTATTTCATGTTGGAATGTAAAATGTTTGTTTAATTATTTCATTATTTGACATATTTTTAATCTTGTGTTTTCTCTCAAAGATTTTTTGACTTGGTCATTTTCTTTACAATGTATAGGTTTGATTGACTCAATGTAGAGCCACCACATGTCAACCATTTGTAGATGTTTCCAAAGTGATGATCTTTAAAAATGAATAAGTTTTTGGAAAGCCTTAGGCTCCATGGTCATGTCATATGTAATAATTAAGGTAACTTTGACCATAAATAAGCCAAAATAAATGGATATCTTTGAAGTCTTGTTGACCATTTGATCTCTTAGATCGATGGTTTGTGGGAGATAACTGCTCTAAGAGAGAAAAGGATATATCTAAATCCCAAAGGCACGTAATGTATCCACATGGTGACATCATGGAGGTTGATGACTAGTGAAATATATATGATGACCAAAGGACACCAATCATCGATCTCATAGATTAATGGCTCATAACAAGCAATTACTAATAGACCTAATGATAAATGCCCCAAGGTATGAAGGCATGATATGATGCCATGTGGTGCTATCCTAGGGGTCTAAGTACTTGGTCAAGAGAAAATACATAGATGGGATTGTGATCTCTATTACTTTTCTATGTGGCATGATCACATTTGATCAAGGCATAGAGGACAAAAACTAAAGGCAAGGAGCATCATAGAGAACATAAAGAAGAAATGGAGGTCAAAAAGTGAAGAAAAAATAAAAAGCTAAGGGACTTCCATGTGGAACCAATTACATTGGTTAATCAAGTAAAATAATATTGATAACTTATTGGGTCATTAATATTTTAAAAATTATGAGTGGGTTGTGCATTCAAATCAAAGGTGAAACTAGAGACTTTGCAGTTGCTGAATTAAATGTAGAATTGACTATAGTCTACAAAATTCATTATAAAACTACTAAGATCAAACATGAGTATGGATAACACATTTAGTCATGGCATAAGGACATGAAAGACAATGTATGACTTTATGGTAGTAGCTCAAATTCTATAAAAAGGGATAAAAGATAATAATTTCATTTAGGAGTGTGAATCTTGCTATAGAGTATGTTGTTAAGAATAAAAACACTTAAACCACATTTACTATTACCTTAAACTAGATCTAAAGCTATGAAATAACATGCATCATGGAAACATTCCTTAATTTACCATTATCATGGAAGCATAAATGAGAGAACAACATAATAACATAGATAACATAGATCTAATGTGGTTCACCCAATGTGGGCTACATCCACCAATGAAAGTTCTCAAATAAATCAGTAATATAAAACAAGATTATGATGAACTCTCATAGAGATATACAAATATCTTATAGAAAATGATGCACAAATAGATTTACTTTCACCTACACCTACACAATGTTGTATCTCACAAGTTGCTAAACCACACACTATATTGAACACTTGTATTTTGAAAAACACCTACACTTTGACTCTGATCCTCAAAGCCACACCCTAAAAATAAACCATCAACCTCTAAAGGCCACACCACACCCTGTATATATAGAATATGAAGGAAAATCCATGAAAGGAGGAGAAAATGCATCATTATTATCTAAGGTAAGAATTATCCACTCAAGAGAAATCACTTCAACCTCATTAAGCTCATCCAAAAGCTCTCCCATGAAGGAACATGCCATACTAAGGGTTTCCACCTTTCATGGAAACATTTTCCAACATCATGTGATCACAACCAAATCCTTGCAATAAGGAAGGTATTCCATTGTCCAAGAAATAACTAGCTCCCTCAAAACAAGGAAGTCACATGGAAAATAGACAACTAATAACCAACTCCATAAAACATGGAAACATAAAAATTATAAATATACTATAAATATTACCCTCACATGTGGAGTAAGGTTTCATAAAAAGTGGAGTAGGGAAAAATATGCTCCCCACATCCTTAGAGCTCTCTAGGCCCCAGAAATAATTCCCTATGGTCATGTGATATATTGAAAGGAATCCACACTCAACAATATCCCATTTGGAGACCATTTATCTTGAACAAAATCTATCACTGATCCATGAACACCAAGGCCAATTAGATCTGAACATAGTCTCAACTTGTCTAATGTGACCAACTTGGTCATCATATATTTAAGATTCTAGTTAGTATGAATTTTTTCTAACCAAGTTATCCTCTAAAGTTGTCCCAATGAAGTGATAATGTAACTGAATGTGTTTCATCCTTGAGTGGAAAGCAGAGTTCTTTTCCAAATGAATAACACTCTAACTATCATTGTGTAGTCTCCTAACTTCCTGCTCATGCCCCAACTCTTGAAACAACTCCTATAATTGAATAATCTCCTTACCAGCCTTTGTGATAGTAACATACTCTACCTTTATGTTGATAGAGCCATAACCTTATCTATCCTAGAAATCAAACTAATCACTGTATCTCTAATAGTAAATATATAACCTATCATACTTCTCTTGCTATCAATATCCCTTGCCATATCTGAGTCAACATAACTATGCAAAGTGGTATATGATCCACCATAACATAATGAAAAATCCATGGTTCCTCTCAAATACTAAAGAATCCATTTCACTACCTACTAATGCTCATAATTTGGATCACTCATATACCTGCTCACAACTCCCACTACTTATTCAATATTTGACCTAGTACAAACCATGGCCTACATTAAGATACCAACTACCAATGAGTAAGGTACCTTAGACATATTAACATTTTTTGGTTTCATCTTAGGACACTTTTCCTTTGAAGAAAATATCATCAAAATCAAAACCTAATTTTTGTGCAAACCCTTTAACCACCGTCCTAGCCTTACAACATTTTATCCCTTCATCTTATTATTTGATCCTAAAGATCCACTTATTTGGAAATGCATTATTTCCATTGGGTAGGATAACCAAATCTCATGTTTGGTTCTCCATGAGAGATCTATGTTCCTCATCCATGGCTTGTTTCCATCTCATCCTAGCATATACCTGCATTGCTTCCTCATAACACTCTAGTTCTCCATTGTCAGTGAGTAACACATAATTTAAAGGAGAAAAACATTCAAGTGCTCTTCTTACCATAGGATTTTGGGGTCCTTGTGTATAAGTTACCTAAACTGAATCCTTAGATACTTTTCCATCCATAATGTCATCCAAAACTGTGTACTCTTTCTATTTCTATTCTTGTTCTTGTTCCTATAACTAATCCTTATATATGAATTTTTAATTAAAGACTACTTCTCTAGACCAAAATATTTTCCTATATTTAATGATCCATAAATTAAAACCAAAGCCATCCTCACCATAACCAACAAATGTGTATTTCTATGACTTAACCTCTAACCTGGTCCTATCCTCTTTCTTGATGAGAATAAAAGCTTCACATCCAAAGAATCTAAGAAAAGAATAATCAACATTCTTACCAGACCAAACTTGATCAAGAATGCCTCCATCCAAAGGCATAGAATGTCCTCTATTAATTAGATATACTGTCATGCTAACTACTTCTACCCAAAATTGTAAATGCAACCCTACATGTAACCTCAGGCTCCTAGCCTGTTCCATTATTTTTCTATTCATCCTTTTAGATACCCCATTATATTGTGGAGTTATTAGAACTGTCCTTTGCTTATAGATTCCATTATTAGAATAAGAATCAAAGAAATCATTACTATAATAGTCACTTCCATTATCTGATCTAAGACATTTCAATTTGAGACCTATTTCATTCTCAACCAAGGCTTTCCACTTCTTAAAAGTGTCAAATACATCAAATTTATTTTTAATGTAATAAACCCAAACTTTCCTAGTTGCATCATCAATAAATGTAACATAATAATTGGATTCAACAATAGAAGATACATGAGTTAGCCCCCATACATTTGAGTGTACCAAATCTAACTTATGTTCTTTCTTTATGGGTCCAACCTTCATGAACTTAACCTGATTTTGTTTCCCATACACACAATTCTCACAAAAGTCTAGACCTAGATATTTTAATCCAAACAACTTATCTTTTAAGATCTACATGCCCTTATGACTTATACAATTAAGCCTATAGTGCCACATAGTTACATCTCGATCTGCAATAACTAAATCAATAGTACGAACTTTCTTACCTCTAAAAATCACAAGATCACCTTTAATAAATTTTTAAGAGTCTATAGTAGCCAATATCAAACATCTCTCACTGCCCAATTGCCCCATTGAAACCAAATTTCATCTCAACATAGGCAAATGTCTAACATCCTTAAGGATCCATGTGTTTCCATTCTACATTTTAACCTAAACACAACCTTTCCATACTATCTCACATGGTTAATAATCACCAATATATACATGTCCTAAATTATCTTGAATATAATTAGTAAAATAATGCCTATGTGGGGTGTCATGAAAATAATCCCTTGAATCTAATTCTTGAGACTAAAAAAAACTATCCATAAAAAGAATTAAGGCATCTTGACATGATTTACCTAATGTCACATTTACCTCATTAGTTTCCACATTTACCTCATTAGTTTCCTCCTTATTGGCTTTATTATCCCAAAGTGACCAATAATTCTTCTTTGAGTGTCCACTCTTCCCACAATTCCAACATATCATCTTGGATCTAGATCTAGACTTAGATCTACCTTTTGACTTTCCACAGTTGCCTTTACTCTTGTCCTTTTGCCTCCTTCTAGTATCAATGTATAAATTATTACCTGAGGATGATTCACAAGTTATTTTTATTTACATCTCATTTCTAAGGATCACACCTACAACATCCTCAAAATTCAAGCTTCCCTTGGTAGGGACTGCATTACTCACAACCATAACCAAACTATCCCAGCTATCAAGTAAATAACGTAATATTAGTAAAGATATAACTTAATCAAAATTAATTATAACTAAAGTGAGTATACTTACAACCATATTAAAATCATTTATATGATTAGTTATTGAACCATTCTCAAACATTTTCATGTTAAAGAATCTTTTCATAAGAAATTTTTTATTAGAAGCTGAAGGTTTCTCATACAAATTTCTAAGTTTATCCATGAGTTATTATGTGGTTTTTTCATTGGAAATATTAAATGCAAAATAGGATGTAAAGCATAATTGAATGGATCCTAATGCCTTTGTATCAAGTAATGACCAATATACATCACTCATACTTATAGGTTATTTTACTTTCCCCTAAAATGAGAGATGTAGCTCCTTTTGATGTAGGTAATCCTCCATCTACATTTTCCACAAATAAAAATGCTTACCATCAAATGTATCCACTCTAAATCTGATCTCTTCTCATTAATTAAACAAAAACATACCTAGGTGTATAAACACACCATGTGTTTTCATGAGCCCACTTTGAATGCTTTGCTATTCTATAACCAAGAGTAAGTTACAGTATACAATTAATGTATGAAATGTAAAATTGAAATAGTTTAAAAATGCTTAAAATAAAAAAGAGAAAGGTTATGATTACACCTGTGTGTTGATTTATCCATCTTACCTTTTAGAAATTTTATTTGAAAATATGCTTCCTTGTGAGGAATTAGAGATAATATTAGGATAAATCTAAATATGTAAGTGTGTGTGTGTGTGTACACACACACACACACACACACACACACACACACACACACACACACACACACACACACACACACACACACACACACACACATGTGTGTGTGTGTGTACTTACACACACACACACACACACACACACACACACACACACACACACACACACACACACACACACACACACACACACACACACACACACACACACACACACACACACACATAGATAACATGCCCTTAAATCCTAGTCTAAAGGTGAATTGAAACACAACCATTGATATTTTTTCATCTCAATCATGCAATCCAATCAAGTGCATAACATAACTTGGTTAGGGTGAGTGATATAATCAACTCATCCTATGTTTTTAATGAGGTTAGATGACAATTATAACCTATAAATTATGGTTAAGTTGGATGATAAATTCCAACTTATAATTGTAGTGAGGTTTCATGATTAAATAAACACATTTATCAAAAATGAACCAATTATGGAAATATGTTGGCATAATAATCCTCCATAATAGTCCTTAGTAGTCCATATAAATTGATATTTTTTGTAATCTTGATTTATTTTGAAAATTTAGGCACCATTTCATGGCATATGCACCCATATGTGTATAATAACATTACCAAAAAAATATAAAATCTCTATTCAAATCTAAAAAATGTGCATGCCAATACATATTTTTTTGCAAACATATATTTGAGTTAGATAAATATGAAATCTAGCGATTTTAAAACTTAAAAAATTGTGGAGGACATGTCTTTATGACATGACCCCACCATATAGTTTTGTGTATCTAAGTTTTTTTAAATTATGGAGAACATGTTCTTATGACACAAACCCCACTAATATGCCTCCCTTTTGAGGTGAGAGGATGTAAAACTAATTATCACCTTACCTTAAAAGGATAAGATGATTATATAAATCTTGGTATGTATCATGTAACATATAGTATGAAATATGTTAGAATGGATTAAGCATTGAATTGTGTAATATATAATCATATAAAGTATTAAGATGTATGATGTAGATCATGGAAACATCAAGAAGGTCATAGTATAATCTCAACACATAATTTAAAACACACACATGAGTAATCAAATGTAAATAAAAATAAAATAATGGTATAAAGAGAATTCATACAAGGGGAATATTTACATGCTACACAATTGAAGGAACATGATTAGTCAAATGTCTAAAATAATAGAGTGACATGTGTAAATGTCCACATATAACATAGTGTGACACGTTGAAATGTCCAAATGGAAACAAAGGCACATGGGCCATAAGCAAATGAGCATATTCAAATGATCCAAAAGTAATTAAATGCAAAATAATAAAAAGCAACAAAAACAAAATCAAGTAAGTACTAAAATGAAATTAGGACAAAATGAGAAACTGACATGAACTTAGGATTCTAGTCCCTATAGTTATGTATTAGTATTAGAAAAAAATGATAGATAGAGTAGTATATAAAGTAAACTATAAAAATATATGAGTGTGAATATATACATGTGAAATAAATAGTTTAGAGTATCAAACATGATAATGTATAATGATAAAAAATAATAGAACCTAGGTTAATAATTATGATCAAATAAATATATGCCCCCAACATCCCTATTATGTGAGTAGAGGGAGTTAAAACAAATGCATGTGTATATACCATGTGTCTAAGGTATTCCTACATCATAGTAAAAATGTGGATTAAATATACATGATAATAGAAATCAATGATATGTTATATACTAACATGGAGGAAACAACATGTGTATAGGAAAAAGTACAACTAGGAATGTTGAATATTTTAGGAATTGTCTAGATTATGTGAATCTTTTTGGTATATTTGATTTTTTGGAAGGTTTGGAAGTGGAAGACCTATTTGATGATCCCATCTAAGGTATACTTATTAGGTGATATGTAACCTAAATGTGGTGAATCATACTAGTTATGCTACCAAGGAGTATGTATCTTTGTCATATTTGAAAGTAGATAACTGGTAGCACTATGTGTATCCCTCATAGGATTATGAAGTCATTAATTAGACCTAACATATGTATTAGTTAATGGAACCCATTTATGAGTGATCTTATGTTTATTCAAATTATTAGTAGAGTATAAAAATATTTGGTTGCTTTGGATAATTGAGTATAGTGCATAGGAGTAGACACAGATTTTACAGAACCAACTGTGTATCTATGGTGAAATGGAATATCAAGTATAGGTCATATAGGAAAGGGTATTTCATTCTAATTACCATTCTAAGGATGGTTAACCTGAGTAGGTTTTATGATCATTTTTTTGGGAATAAATTTCTCTTTTTGAAATGTATATCTTTATGGTATTCTATAAATTTTGATTACCTTATTATTATGAATGTATTTCATACACCCATGTAATATATAAGGTAATGCACATAGTTTGTGTATCCACATGAATCCTAAAAACATGTCAAAGACTCTCATGCTAGTTATAACAATAAATAGAGTACCACATGTGATGGACCAACCTTCAAGGGTAAGAATATCTCACTCATAATATGTTTAGATGTACAATTGAAGGATCTAATTATCCTTATTGAAGGATGTAAATCATCACGAGTATATCTAATTGGGTATTTAAGTTCATGGTATGCACATTCTCATTAGAACCTTTGTCAATCATGACACTTTTGATTGGTCAATGATATATGTAATCTCTAATAAATAATCAATGAGGATCTAATTCATCATCTTTAAGTTTATTACTATCAAACATAATATAAAGTTTGGAATCCACATGAGGTGAATATCATGTAAAAATACCAATAATGCAATCTAATGGGTGCCCATATTATGGGAGATGAGGGTGTGAATGATATATCATTTATACTTTTGGATTTTTATTAGTATGGTCCTCTAATGGATTATTAAAGATATTTTGGTGTTGATGATCACTAGGTTATGAACCTTAATCCTTTGGATGATATCCAAATGTAATATATTGGGTATCTATAAGGTCATAGATCTTATGTTTCAATGTATAAAATTAGTTCATAACATGCCCTAGGCCTTGGTAGAAATCAAAATAAACATTATAATCATGTATTTTAGTTATAAATTAACACATATCAACCTCTATTGGAAAAAAGGATAAATATAAGATGACACTCTACAAGATTTTTAAGGACTGGAGTAGGAGATTCAAGAAAATGTTTAAATTTTCTCCTAGGTACATTGGATAAGATGAACATGTCAGGTTTATGTCCTTGTTTATTAGCAGTTTGAATAGTTTCCTTTCCATGGTCATTTTGTTTGATCTTATAACTAGGTTTGATATGAAACTTGGTATTAGATATAGATGGTGTATTTGTTACACACTTCAATTTGTTCAAGGCAAGAAGTTTCATTTGATAGTGTCTAAAAGCATGGAATAAGTGATCAAAATATTTAAACTTATTGAAAATAATAGACTCATGGAGTGGTATAAATAATCTTTTCTTAAATATATCTTATAGTTTCTTAGTAGTCATTTGATTGGTCATTTTGGCTAGTATTGTCTTGTATCTCAAGACATATTCATTAACTAGTTCATTATGTCCTAGTTTGTTTTTGACACTTTTAGCATAGAATAAATTTTTAGTGATGTTAATACAAAAATTTATAATAATTGATCCTTAAGGGGTTTTAATTATCTCACTGATTAAACATGTAAATCATAACCATTTTAAGGCATAGTCTTTCAAAAACTTTAGAAAGAGTTTGGTCAATAGTTTATCATTTAAAGCATAATCAATGGATGACATAAATGAGGATAAAAAATTCTACTAAAGATTACCATTTCCCTCATAAAATGTGAAATTGGTTGAAATAAATCCTATTGCCAAAGGGTGTATATAAATTTTAGGTGAAAGTGGATTATGCAACATATCATGGGAGTTAATAAAGTGAGGAGACCTTAGATTATTTGTTAAATATTTGAAACTTTGTCCTCTAAATATTTGATTACTTTGAGAAGAGATTTCATAATAGACACATTGGGATTGACATTGTTCACTTGAGATGTCACAAAAGGGTTTTAAAACATTCATTGAGTATGTATATGCATCAACATAGGTATTTAATTTGAAATATACATTTGGTCTGTTGTAGTAGAAATAGGTTGATCTTTAGAAAATAATTGTTTGAAACTTTAGTCTACATCCCCACTAGATTTAGGAATGCATGAAGTAGTCGAGGAATTGTAAAAATAATTATTACCTTTACCTTTTTAGTTTCCAAAATATTACTAATGATTTTTTTAAGGTCTTTAAGATTTTGATGAATATGCTCTTGAAACATGGTCATGGCCTTTACTTGGTCATTATCAACTATTCATGTTCATTATTCATGTCATCATTTTCATGATCTGATATATTTTCTATGATTATAGTTTCTATATTTTATTCAATCTCATTATTAGTACTCTCATTATTTAAGGAATTTGACTTTACATTATCCTGAGCCATCTTAGGTGGAAGAAGATGGAGTTCAAAGTTTTCAATGTTTATGCCCCCTAATATATAACTATAAATAGGTTTCATATAAATTAAAAATATAAATAAATGAAAATAAAATAGTAAGTTGAAACCCTAACTAGATGAAAACATTAGGATGCATAGAAACATTAACATAAATTGGGTTGAACTAATGTTTAACCCTAAATATAGTTATGTATATAGGGTTAAGTATGTAGGTTATCCTACGGACAAGGATGATAAAATGATATAATAAAATATAATTAATTAATTTAAAACTTAGATAAACATTATTCTAAATATATAATTCAAAATTGTTAAAAATATTAAAAGATATCACAATAAATTAGGAATAACAGTGCTTATCTAGTTTATTGTCTGTTTGCATGTCTGGGAAAGAATAGATTAGAAGTTTAATGGATTACTATAATGGATAATTCATCACATTCTATAAATTATATTTTTATGGCCTTGAACACTTTCATTAGATCTAGACATTTACATCGATACAGGTTTTAGGTTGTGATGCAGGTATCTAGTATGAAATACTAACTGTATTAAGTTTAAATAAACCTCTTTGTTATATGATTTATATTGAATTTCTTATAATATAATCATATATTGTGAAAATTATGTAGATATTTTCAAATGATCAAACCCTTTCTCTTCACCCTTATTCACCCTTAGAATAATTATAGTAAAAATAGGTTAGTGGGCTTGTTATTTGAGCTGACCTCAATGATCCTTTATCACTAATCACTTCATACATAGATGATACTTCAAATATGGCATCATAATTATGTAGCAATCCTTATGTGTGGGAGTGTGTGATAATAATGATGCAATATAATATATGATATTACATGTAGTGATCTCATTTATAACATGGAAAATATCATTTGAGGGTGATTGTTTGGATGCTTCAAACTTTTTGTATGATTGATACTATGTTTGATATATAAATAAGTAATAATAGGTCATATTTTATCACTTTAATTATTGATTGAATGATTTTTTGTACATTATCCTTTTCATTTTTAAGTGAGGAATGAATGAGGTTTTATCTTTTATTATATTAATCACTTTTTGGAAATATATTAAATTTAATAAATTCAGTCAACCCATTGATAAAAAAATATTTTAAAATTGGTTTAAATTTGTATTTTTTACACTAGATAAGAAAATGGACACTACCATTGATTTAGGTTTCATTATATGGTTATTAGTGTTTAACGTATTAGGTACATGCCTAAAACTAGTAGTAAGGATAGATAATAGGTTTTAAGACTTTTTCACATGTATAGGGAGTCTGGTTCATCATAATATCAAAGTTTGGACCACTAGATAAGAATTTATGAATAAAGCAATAGTGAATTCAATCCTTTTAGTACGATGAAGGTCTAAAAATGAAGGGTATAACCTTTGATTTATATTTTCCAAATGTATACAAAAAAATGCTAGATATTCAATTTTTGTATCTACATAAATACATGCATTAATTGATATATAAGGGATAATTAGTTATTATTTGTTCAATTTTATATTAATTACATGTATTATCCTATTAATTATTTAAATCATCTAAAAATGGATACACATATCCTTAGGATCAAGTCAAATTACTATCATTAAGAAATAATAACTCGAATGCCAATAACTACACTTAGTTAAGACAAGGGAATAAAACATTATTATTTATTTATACATTATTATAAAAGATTTATATCCAATATTATATCTCACATAAGTACACACATGCTCCTTAAATATGAGAAATAATAAACTATAATAATTTATCCCTAAAAAGATCTTATGACATGTGTCACACTTAGAAAATTTCAAATCTAGAACATACAAGTGATAATCATTATCACTTAGAACATTATATTTTTGTTGTCAAAAGTTTCATACAATAAATAAATTCACATTTATTTTTTTCACACACAATATTAAATATTTCCTAATTATTGATTACAACTATTAAAGTCTATGTCTAATACGAGGAGATAATAATATGGATCCTAGATATTAATACATGTTAGGTGCATATTTAAAATTATAATAAAGATAAGATATAATAAGTAATTTCTTAACCCTAAACCCCCATAGGCAACTTCCTTCACCCAAGAAAATATTGCAAGTAAAGATGATAAGGTGTAATCAATAGTTTGGTAAAGATGTCGATAAACTATTTAATTATAGGTATGAACCCCAAATAAATGACTCCATTATAAATGACATATTTAATTGAATTAATGTGTATATCGATATGATTTGTATGTTGGTGATAAATAGGATTAGATAAATATAAAGAACACTTTGGTTTTGATATCAAATAATAGTAGGGTTATGCTATGGAAAACTGAACTCATCTAATAAATTCCACCATAGGGCCTCTTGACTATCCTTAACAGATCCATGGTATTTGTATTAAGTATATGAAAATTTAATTGTTGTAATACTATTACATCCCTTGAATCTTTATGTAAAAAATAATAGATAAAACTAAATGTAGATTTACAGGTATCCACATTTCCTACCTAGTCTAAGTCAGTGTAACCCATAACTTGTGAAGTTCCCTATGGTGTGTACCAAATAGTAAAGTGTTTAGTGCTTCAAATGTAGCAAAAAATCTGCTTAGATAATTTTTAATGACTATAAATGGGTTCTTATGAGAATTGAGAGAAAAGGTAAAAAGCAAAGGTGATTTTAGGGTTAGTGTGATTCATGTATAAGAGACTACCTATAAGTTATTGATATAAAGTGGGATAAAATTAAAGAGTCTTAAAATTATTAGTTAGTACAACACATAATGGAATGGATTAGGGTCTCACTTACAATCAGATAGATAAAATATATGAATCAAATTTGTGGCATAATTCTAATGTCTAAGGTAAATCTCATCAAGTAACTAATGAATATGAAGTGTAAGGAAGTAGTGCATAAGTCCTAATTATTTCATATTAAACTATTTCATCAAATTAAGTTTACCATACTCAATCATGGGGTAAGAATTACCTATCATTATAAGTTCATCTACATATAAAAAAAAAATTAGAATGTGGTCCCCATGTATTTCAATATATACATTCAAGTCAAAGTGAAAACAAGAGAAACCAAAAGTGAGTAGAAAAAGATCCATATTCTTGTAACATAGATATATTTCTTGAGTACATAAAGAGAATGATGGAGTTTTAACACTAGTGAAGAATCCTTAAAAAATGGAGTTTTTTCCTTTTAGATTTCCTCATGTAGATCACTATGCAAGAAGGCACTCTTCACAACCATCTAGTAAAATGACCAATAGTGTGTCATAGTAAGGGAAGGTACAATATGAACTAAAAATATTATAAATGTAGTAAAGGTATTATAGTAGTATACCCATAAAACTATGAAAATACCTTTATGGATATGCATGTTTTGTACTTATTGACTAAAACATCTACTTCACATTTGGTATTGTAAACCTATTTACACCATATAGTATTCCTTTCCTTAGGATGCGGTATTATATCCTAAGTGTGATTATTCATAAGATAATAATACTCCTACATAGTAGCATCTAACTCTAGTATTATTGATGATTTTATAATTAATATTCAATCATTTATAATGGAATGAATCAATAGGAAAATTTTATATGTTTGTGATGAAATATGATAAGGAACACAAGGATCACCCACTAAATAACTAGCTATCATAAGAGTATATTTAACCCATTTAAGCATAGGGTGGGATTCAGGTGGAATATATAGTGGTGCATTATGATCTTCATCACTATTAAAAAAATTCCTTTGAAGTAGGAGGAATATCAAATGTAAAAGAAGGTGAAGAAGGCTCCATTTAAATAATACTCTCATCAAATTTGACATCTGATCATAAAAACATCATTAGTGATGGGGTCAATTATATGTTTAGCTTTAGAATCATCATAATAGCTAATAAAAATAAGTGGTATGGTCTTATTTTGCATAGCCTTATGTTTCTTATTAGAAAAAAACACCCATGTAGTAATCATAAATACATGAAATTTGATTACATTGAGATTGACCTTAGACTAATATTTTTTCAAAGTTTTTATGCACTTCATTATGAGGAATATAATTTTGGATATAATTGGCACATTCCATGGATTCTACTTAATAGCGAGAAACCATATCTCTATATTGAATCATACATTTTGTAATATATTTCAAAGTGAAATTATTTCACTCTAAAAAACTATTTTTTTAGGTGTATATGGAATTATGAAGTGGTGAAATATACCATGTGATGTTAAAAAATCAAAAAATGCATTAGATACATATCCCACATCATTTGTTTATAAATTTTTGATAAGAGAGATGATTGATTTTCTTTAAAAGACTTATGATTCAAATTTATAAAGTAATTCACTTTTTTACTTTAGAAAATTCACTCTATATACACATAATATTTTCAAACATTTATCAATTAATGACACTTTATATCTTGTAGGAACCCATTGAGTTTCAATCTCTCTGAGTGAACACCCTAAGGGGTGCACTGTGAAAGGGGTGGGCAGATCATTGGTGCTTTGTAGGATTGTTATCCCTTTTAGCACTTCTTATCTACATGCTTGTCTCTTGAAGAAACCTTATCCCTAATTTTTTTTCTCTATTATACCTTCTCCAATAATTTACCACATTTAATCCTCCTTTTCCTCACCTTAGTCCCATTTTATCAATCAGATGTACTAGGTTGATTGGGTCGACCCTATATAGTTTTGGGTGATTTTCACTTAGGAACTAGTTTGGCTCTTGGCCAATCTAGTGAATTATTATTCAAAATTTTACTAGGTAAATTAGGTCGACCCTATCGACCAAGAATGTTTTAGGGTCAAATCCTCCTTTTCTATTATTTATATAAGATAAGAAGTAAGAGATATTGTGCATCCACTTATTGACTATTATAATTGAGGAACAAGCTTAGGGTTTCATTCTTTCTTTGGAGATACATATATTATCTTATGTAGAAGTATTTTAGATTCATTGATAAGTTTTTTAGCCTATATATTATTTATCATTATTATCCTTACATACCACAACAACCTTTTGTGAAACACCTTGGCCAAGGGAGAGATTAAGGCTTGGTAGGTTCATCTTCAAAGGTAAGTATTCCTAAATGTGTTCCTCATTTGTAAGAGTAGGTAGATATGAATTTTTACTTGTCTTCCATGCTTTGGTATTATGTATACATTGACATGATTATATGTCTCTTATGCATGTTTAATTTTATTATTTCTAACCTCGACTTTGTATCATAAGCTTTGGTGAACACTAGATTATATTTTACTTTACTTGTTATTAGCTTAGTGAGATATCAAAACATAGGACTATCTTAGGGTTATTTTGTGATTGTCCTTGATTGGAGGCTTTGGAACCCTCCCTAGCATAATCTATTATGGTAAGAGATACCCTAATCGAGTCTAGAAAATCTTCATATTGGTCATGTTTCCACTTAACAAATGTATCCCCAATCAGAATTGTATGGTATGATCTATCTTATGTGAGTTAGGATTGATTTATAGACATGATACATTTATTATTGCATACACACTCAATATTTCATATAATAATCATTGATGAAGGTGAGTGTATATTTGGTTCTAGAGAAAAAGGAAGAGTGTGGAATATCATGAGATCAATGTGCACTATCTTGAGAAGGTTTTATGATAATATGAATTAACCTTAGGATAAAGGTTCCATTGTTTCTTAAAAAACATATAACCAAGGTATAATCCATTACTATAGGATACCTTGGGAAGGAAAATCGCCAAATTGTGTGTACTCATATGTTTCAGGCATATGTAATTAAGATGCCCAAAACATTTATATCAAAATATATTGAATGAGTTGACATTATAAATTAAGGAAGATCTAATAGAATTTTCAAATATTTTAAAGTTATAAAGATTTTAACCTTGATATTCATCATCTATATCAACTATATATTGTGGATCTAAAAATTCATGTATTACAACATGTTGTGGAATAAACTCCATGATCTTCCTTGTGCCCGAGTTAAAAATTTGATACATAAATTCTTATTTTTTAAAATTTCAAAACATATAACATACTATTTATATAACCATCCCACATCTAAATGATATTTGAACCAATTAAATTAACTACATAATAGTTACCCACTTCAACATAGGAAGTAATACAATTAGATAAATAAGAAAGAAGATCATGATAATGTGTAAGGTGATTTGAAGATATATAATCAACAATCCAACCATCTCATGATGTATTGAATGCCATAGCAATGAATAATTTCCATTTTATTTTTGAAGGTGTTGAAGAAGGATCAATAAAATAAATCTAGTGTTTCTTGAAAATAGATTCCATATTTTTGAAATGTTTATACTCAAAATGATTGGCCCCACCACAAAAGTTACATGGACCATAAGTCTTCTATGATTTAGACTATTATATATGTTTAGAGGCCTTATAGGCCTTAGTAGACTTAGTAGGTTTAGAAGACTTAGAAAACTAAGAGGCATATTATGTTGGTTCGGTGTAGGGTGAAGTATTTGGCTTTAATTTAGGTTTTCATTTAAGGGAGCTTGAAATGAGTCCATAATCAGAGATATAAAGAGTGTCAAGTGTCATTAGATTTTTTTTCTCCCTAGTGATTTATTTTCAAAATAACTCAAAAGTGGGCCACTATAATTGGTCACCCAATGCATCCATAGTGGAGTAAAAGGTAGAAGACACTAAAATGACCCTTTATCTTAAACAAAATGAAAAATATGGTATATTTGTTAGTATTTTCTTTTCCAATAGTTTGAAATTAGGACCTAATGAGTTTAAGTTTTTTTAGAAACTCTTAAACACTCAAAAAATTAGAGGTAAACGTTTAAGAGTTTTGCATCAACCTCCAGTAGTTAAAATTCATTGAATTCACTAAATAATGTATTAAACTTGTCTTAGGATTCTTTGGGATTTTTGCATTAGCAACGTGAAAGAAAAGGGTGTAATAGATGTTGAGGCTAATCATACCAAGTGCCTCATCCTATTTGAATGTGAATAAATAGTAGTATTTCTTGAATGTGAAATGTGAAGTTATGTTTGAAAGGACACATCTAAGGCTTTTAAATTACAACATTTGTTGTATCTTTAATTTAAACATAGGGTAGTTTGAATTTATGAATGGCTCAAAAATCCATGCATCAATCAGGTAACTACAAGACAAACATCTAGTACTACCAATATTTGTTCTATGATCTTATAATATAACCTTTTATGATGTCAATACCACTAATAATGAGTATAAAGGTATTTTTATTAAAAACACACTAAAATAGTATAAAAATAAATCCTCCTATTTGTTAAAATCACTTTGAAATAATTCCACTAATATAATTGATTTTGTTGTTGCTAATATATAGGTCCATTCGATCTCCAATCCAATGACTTATTATGGTTGGTTCCTATAACTAAAAAACTTAAGGATGAATATATATCATTGATAAGTCATACACATTTTATTGATATATAGGAAACAAATCACTCTATGAATTTAAAATGGTAAAACAAATGACCTATTAACTACCATGACCTCTAGAAATCCCTAGAGTTGATGCATCTCCTACATTTGCATAATCTAGAAGATAAAATAAATGTTGATATGGGGCTTAGGCAAAGACCCTATGCGTAACCATGTTAAAAAAAATTAAGATGTTTATGAGTGAAAGATAATTATGAATGTTAGAGGATATGAAGGTGAAATTTCTTAGAGAGCAAAGAAATCATAAAATAATATGGACGAGAGATGAGTAATTATAATATAATTTTTTTATAATGTTAAGTTATATAAAATATCTAAATATAATATGTGTGGGATATATTTACTCCCTATATTCACACATATTGTTATAACTAACTCAAAATAATGGATGTGTAAATTAATATACAACGGAGGGTGATGAAGAATTTGTTGAACTATTACAATTATGGGTAACAATCACTTCATAACTTATGAATGTCATGACATTATTAATTGTCATTATTAATCAACTATGGTCTATATTACTAACATTGTAAGAGATATAAAGTAACATAGAAGTGTATTCTTATGTTACAAATTTCTTCATAGGTGTGGAACCTAATACTAATGATACTAAAATTAGTGTGAGGATGGATACTAAAAAATGATAGTGGTAATATCTATTGGTCTAAATCCTCCCAAATAATTCACCCATCCTTATAGAAAAACCATCCCCATTGCTTGTATTTTTGATAAAAATGTGGAAAAAGAGGAAACTTGCACTTTTACAAACCATTTTCCCTTGGAAGGAACTAGACTTGATTTGAAAATATAGCAAAGAGGGATATTTTCTTGATGTGCCTTTTTGACTAGAGTGTCAATGAATTGATTTGATTATATTGAGATGATGAAATCTAGTTTGATATTTTTCTTTTGAAGAGTCTTTACAGTATCCAACTGAGGTGTAAATTAATTTCATAAGAGTTATACATTTAATACTAGATAAAACCTAAGGTAATATAGAAGATTTATCTTGAAGAAACTATCTCTTACTTTTTTAGTGATGGTATAGAGCATGCAAGATACTATAAAAAAATTATATAAGGTCATGTTAATATTTATTTCTATTTGTATAGCCATAATTGATCACCATTCTATAATGTATGTAGTGTCCAATGTTTGTTACAGTGTTAATTATATTTTTATCAGATTGTTGCAAAATTATTTTCACTCATCCTCAAATGTGTTGAATATGCTCAATGAATTAAAAAAATTTGTAAAATTATTTTTTAGCTTAAGGAGATACTAATATTTATGGAAGAATAATATAATTTACATTAATTGGTGCCAAAGGATGGAAAATAGAACATGCATAAAAAGGGATATGTATAATAGGTGTGTTCACAAATTTTTGTAGTTATGTTGAATTAAAGGTAGGATATCATCATAAATATGTTAAATATTTAAATTTTACACTCTAATATCATGCACTATCATATCATTTACAACTATTTTTTCTATGAATCTAGGGATGAAAGGAAGTAGCTAAAAAATTCTACATAACCTTGTATCCCTATCAAATAATATGGTATTCGAGATTCCAAAGTGAATCTTGACATGTTGAAAGTAGAGTCTAAATATTTTTGTATATGATATTTCTTTCTTATAAAAATAAAAACATTTCCATATTTGAAAATCTATTAACTACTACATAAACACATTCATTACCATGCTTGTTATGAATGAATCATGAGATAAAATCCATGGAAAAAAATTCCCAAGTGTCATTGGAGATGATAAAGGTGTGTACAAGTAATGCTTTTATTAATCAAATTTAAAATTACCCATGTGGTATAAGACTTAATGTATTTGTATACATTAGACATGAGATGTGGCTAGAATAAGTATTTATACAAGACCTCAAGAGTCTTTAAGACTCTACAATATCCATTTTTTGTATATGATATTTATTTCTTATAAAAATAAAAACATTTCCATATTTGAGAATCTATTAACTACTACATAAACACATTCATTACCATGCTTGTTATGAATGAATCATGAGATAAAATCCATGGAAAAAAATTCCCAAGTGTCATTGGAGATGATAAAGGTGTGTACAAGTAATGCTTCTTATTAAGCAAATTTAAAATTACCCATGTGGTATATGACTTAATGTATTTGTATACATTAGACATGATATGTGGCTAGAATAAGTATTTATACAAGACCTCAAGAGTCTTTAAGAATCTACAATATCCATTTTTTAATAAAATGAGCTTCCCATATTAACTTTTGTCTCTCTACCTTATGAGAAATGCACATGTTCCCAAGGTGATATAAGAGTCCACCCTACAATTACAAGTTTGGAATTTAATGGTCAGAAATTAAATATTGATAGATACCTAAAATATCTATGTTATATGGATAAGATTATGAACATGCACTAATTTCATGTCCACATACATCAAGTAAAGTAAGGAGATCTTGAACTATTGGATGTCTCAAATAATTTTTAAGTAGTTTGGAACTTCTCTTCTTATGTATGATGTTAAGATTGAACTATTAAAGATAATAAAACCATTTATATTGTCATTATTTATGAAACTTGTTCTTAGTTTACAAAAGATGAAACAACTTGTGATTTATGTGGATCATGGTTTCTTTACCCAATATATAATGTTTCCAATCCTTAAATTCTTGAATAATAGAATAAAGATCTTGATCATAAATTAGGTAGCTTATTACTTGTGAGGTTTCAATGTGGTAATAAATAGTGTGACCATATTGAGTGATGATTATTCTAACTGTGAAATCAGAAACATTTGTCTAAATATCAAATGGTTGTTGTAAATTTGATAATGAAAGTATTGGTGAAAAATAGAGTTTGTATTTAAATTCCTCAAATTATTTTTGTTGTAAATTTTCCTCGATGAAATTTTATTCTATCTTTGGTAACATATTATAGAGGCCATGCCACATAATAAAAACTATGTATGAATCTATTTTATAAATTTGATAATCCAAAGAAACAATTAAGATATATGAGATTATTTGGTTGTGGTCATTCTAGGATGAATTGAATATTTGTTTAGTCCACATGATCTCCTTATGTGTATACTATGTATCCAAGATATTATATCTCTCACATAGAAAATGAACATTTATCCATGTTTTCATATAGCTTCTATTTTTGAAAAGTGTCAAGTACTTTCCCTATATAACACATATGTTCATCCCATTGTTTTTTATATATTAAATGTTGTGAAGGTAAAATACCAAAAATGAAGTAGTGAATGACCTAAAAATTTAATTCATCATCCACATGAATTTATATGGGTCATTGGTTAAGCCAAAGGGAGTTACCAAAAATTAAAACCAACCCTCTTTGGCCTTGAAGGATTTCTTCCATACATTTATATATTCAACAAGAATACAATGATACCAAAAATTAACATTGATTTTAGTGAAGTATTTTACACCAAAGAGTTAGTCCAAAAAGTCCTAAATCCATGGAATAGGGTAGTGTTTATTCCTTTTAATCTTTTTCATAGATCAACAATCCATGCAAAATCATTATGTGTCATACTTGTTTGGTTCAAGATCAATTGGGTTGCCACAAGGTGATGAATTGGGCTTGATATGTTATATATCTATGAGGTCATGGATGAACCGCTTGATTTATTCATTTTTTAAAAATGATATATGTTATAAGGAGGAATTAAGTCTAGGTAGTCTAGGAATAATATCAATATTGTGTTTTATTATATAGTGTGTAGGCACTTCCTTTGGAGAATGAAAGAGATCTTTGTATTTTTCCAAATCATAATTAAACTTTGAGGTTTTTGCTACTAATATTGGAATGAATATGGTATGGATTGACATGACAAATGAATTCTTACATTCATATCACACCATGAAAATTAAAAAGTTTTACTATATTTGATGAGCTTCTTACACTATTTGGCATTAATGAGTGATATCTTAGGAATTACCTCCAGTATGCAATATCTCTTATCAGTAAAATCTATACCAAAATTTCTAAGATTTAAGTCATAGACTTTATATTGATGGTAAATAAATGGTTGAATAGGATAAAAAACACATACCTCTAATGAGTCAACATTTTAAAGGACTAAATCTTAAAAAAACTTGATGTTTTACACCAATTGACACTATTAAGTGATTTATTTATTAGATCCTACATTGAACCATCCAATGCAATATGGTTGTGGGTGTGGTTTTAATGCTAAGTTTATGAAATAATTTATGAGAAATTAGGTTCTTCTAAATTCCATTTTCAATTATGAAATGCATTTTTTAGTATTGATTAACATTTGATATGGAACAATATTTATATTTTCTCTATTACTGAAGGGTAATAGTGATGTTTCAGTAGACACCATAGTACTAGGTTTAGATTCCATGATATTTTTACCCTTTTTTCAATGATGTATTTTTTATGTATTACCTAAAGTTGTGAGTGTACAATCTTCCTAGTGTGACACTCCTCATTTGGAATGATTGATAAACATGTGAATTAAACACCACTTGCTAGTCTTAAACTGTGTATTCTAATCATTTGATGATTGTTGCTTCTTCTATGGAGAGCTATTGGAGCTATTTTCTAGTTTTTAAATCTACTTGGATAATTTAGATTATTTTCTAGTATCAAACTTTGAATCTTATGTCCTAGTCTTGGCCTAATCCATTACTTCAAACTTACAATAAATTTGTTATGATTCTATGATTGAAGATATATTTTATTTGAACATTATTTTAAAAATCACTTTTTTTATAGTTTAATTAAACTATTGTGGTTATTATTAGACATTAATAAGATATCATAGGGTTATATATTTAATTTAAAATAAATATAAGCATTGTAAATTGATACCTTCTCTTGAGTCACAATGATAAATAAAAAAATATATACTTTATAAATTTTTATTAGAGATATAATCCAATAATTTTATGAAACATAAATGGTATTTATCATTTATTACAATGGTCTATATAATTCTACTAGTTCTCTTACCTAATGACTTATTCTGGTTGGTTTTTGTATCTATAAAACTCAAGGATGAAGATATGTTGTAGACTAATCACACACACTTGATTGATAGTTAGGGAAAAAAAATCTATGCATTTAAATTGATAAAAAAAATTGATCTATTAACTACCATGACCTCTAGAAATACATATACTAAATGCATACCTATATCTATCTAATGTTGAAGATAAAATAAATATTAAGAATGTAAGTAAATCTCGCAAATTAGATGGTCATTACTTGTGAAACAATAGGTGAAAGGAGATGCATATGTCTAAAATGTAGTTAAAGTGTTCATAAATAATCCAAATGATTATCTTTCTGTTACCCATAATGTGCTTTAGTTCCTTCTCTCAATGATACTCTCCCTCACACCGAGGGGGATGCACCTACATCATAAATATATTAATAAAAGGTATTTATTTAATTCATGATATCAATCCACATGACATGAAATAATAAAATCATTATAATATACTAATAAAATTATTCCTTATATTTTAATAACATCCATTTATCCAAATAAAAATAAATTAATTTCATTACAAGAATATACAAAGGATGATAATATAAATTAATTGATATGCAATGTATAAATCAAATAAATTTATAATAAATGTAGGGGAGATATAATCTATAGTTATACATTACTTTGAGAATTTGTCATATAAGCTATGAGGATATACCTTAGGAGGAACATCCATAACACATATTATATGATCCTTCATTTAATTTTAAATCCAATGATGTATAAAATTTTAAGGTGTTTACATTATATATACATCACAAAAATTCATAGAATATTGAGAAGGCTAATGAAAACTTACTAGAAGTAAACACACTTGGAAGAAGCTAATAATAGGAATGTAAATTATAATAAAGGAAAGTACATAAAAGAAAATTATAAGAATTGAAATCATAATATATGTTTGGAATCTTCGTATAAAATTTAAAAACACAAAAAAATGAAAGTTACACACTCTTAAAATTATGAAACATAGTGGAACACACACCCAAAAAAAAATATAATGGATAGAGGATTAGATCACCAAATACTTGTGAGTGGATCCTATGTTAGTTGGACTGGATCTTGACTCACATCCTTACCTATGATGAGTAAATCAAAACATCTCTTATTGATTCAATTTTACCATCAAATGGAATTTTACAAGTACATTACAATATAATCACAAGCTTTACTCAAGTAATATTTTGATCTACTTTCCCAGATGAACTAAAATTCACTACCTAACTAATTGCAACCTATAATTGCTTTCTTAAATATATATGGAAACACTTTATGTAGATATGATAGTATCTATAGGTTATAACCATAAATATATGGTTATTCCCAAAATGACATAAGTCATAATAATACCAACCATTATTCTTAAATTTTAAAAATAACTCAATATATATCCTAGGATATTAATATGTTTCAATAAAGTGACAAGTAATAAAAAGTAGGGGATACAATAAAAACAACAAATTCATTTTTTACAACTACTTAAGATGGACCATCCAACAAATGAGTAATAAATTGAAGTGGATTTCTCCTTTTCCTAAAAAGAGGAAATATCAAAATCCTCAATCTATGGGTGTTAAATTCTCAAACAATAATATAACCATTAAGCCTTTTAAAATGTATGCACAATTATTGGTACATGTGGCACAAGGTTAATATGGGTGATGCCCAATTGTTATGGGTGCACAAATAGTTTCCATGTGTACATAAATAATTTTTATGGGTACACAACCAATTTATTTGGGTGCAAAACTATTTTATATGTATTCAAATATCTAGGTTCTACTAGTGCACAACTAGTTTCTATAGGTTCACATAGAAATTTACTATGGGATAGTAATGAACTTGATAGATTCATTTTATCTTATGGTTGTGGCTTCTTGTTCATTTTTTATTATCCATTCATAATTAATAATAACATAAACTTTAAATTTATTAAATAATACTCATATATATAAATATAACCATTTTAAACTAAAAAAGTGTGCATATTCATCATTTATAGAACATGTGTACATATCAACATAGTGTAGGCCAAAGGTGTGTGAATAAAAATATATGGAGCCATTTTTGGAAATATAAATAAAAAAGATAAAGGAAAATTATTATACTCATCAATCAACATCCATAATTACACAAAAA
>JARHVA010002489.1:2472500-2510000 GCA_037957365.1 Torreya grandis
ACTTTTGAAACAAATTTGTCATTTTTGTGGTGGTTTTATTAGTATTTTCATCACTTTTGTAGAATTTTTCATCGTTAATGTTATATGAATGTTTCCCATAATTTCCATCTTTTTTTATATTTTTTGAGTCTACTTATAAATTTATCATTTTCTCCTTCTAAATAAAAATGAATTTGTTCTAGAAACTTTATTTTTTGGATTTGTCTTTGGTTTGTGTTATAGTTTTAACTAATTTACATATTCCTTGGATTCCCTAGATATTCATAAATAAACCACGTACTATTATTTATATTATACTTAATAAAGAATCAAAAGCTTTATTAAGTATAATATAAATAATATATATATATATATATATATATATAAAATCTTATTTGCTTGATAATCTTATTTATTTATAGTTTTTATTTTTTATTTGATATGGTAAAACTGGGGTTTACATTGACCTAGAACCCAAGAGTGAGATACAAAATTTTAAATAGGCCCTTCACAACTGAGGTGATAAAAAAAATACACTATAACATTTAGAAAAATAGGACTGTAAACAAAACTAAACCAGATTAAGTGGAGGGGCCTTTCAAGGTGTCTTCAAAATTATAACTATCCGTTATCAAGATGCTTGATTTATATTTAGATTCCTTAGCATGGGTGTAATTCCCAGGGCATTTAATGGGCTCCCTAAGGAATATCATCCTTGGCCTCTTCTTATTTTTCACCTGTGGAGTAGTTTGTTTTGTGGGGACCCACATAAGGGAACCTAAGGGGGAATTTATGACTTTGGGGAATTTAAAATTAGGGGATTGGGTGGATTACAAAAAAGTCTAAGAAATGGCCTCTGCCACTTGATGAAGTTCATTCTAGTCTTGTATTAACTTTACCAAGATGAATCCTACTTGTTAGACCTTTGAATTGAAGTTTTCTAGCATCTATTTATTTTTCTCAAACTCCTCCATTACAATAGCCTTGTCCTTCCATTCTGAGGTGGAGGGAGACCCAATTTTGATGGGTTTGGGTCTAGGGATGAAAATCATCTTGAGTGGAAGGTCATCAAGTGGGGAATTGGAAAGACTATTTTGGGAGGACTGATTAGGGGGAGGGTGAGATCCCTCCATGGGGTCTTATTTTGGGGAGTCCTCTTATGAGTCTTCCTTGGAAGAAGATACTCCTAGGGGAATGTTTCAACCAAAATGGGTCTAGCCATGTTTAACAAGTAGAAGGATAAGGCCTTGATGGGGAATGCTGTTAGTGTCATTTACTTGATAGAGAAAGACAATATTTTCTAATGACTTAAGAAGGAAATAAGGTAGACTTATTTTAAAATTGATGAAATGGTTAAGTAATAGGAAATAATGCAAGAAAATCAAGGTGTAATTACCTTCCATATTCATGTATCTCATGACCTAAAGGTAGAAATCAGGCCAGTATCTCAAAAGGAGAGCATGAAGAAATCCCTTCTTCTTAGTTTGCAAGAATTAATTAGTTTGAAAGAAGTACTGCAGGGGTTCTTATTTCTTGGATTAACCTTTGAATTCTTTAGCAATAACATATGACATTCCCATGGCATCACCAATAAACTCCTCTAAGGTGTTAATGGAGATACCCCACATCATGACCTTATTTTAGTCCAAGTAGAGATAAAATCTTGATCCACCATGGCCTTGTGCTAGGCAATGCACTCCATAAACTTAGTTAGCCCCCCCTTCTTAAGCTTTTTCCAAACTTTTTTATGTTCTTTAACCTTGTTGCAAGAAGTTGGCTCTAAAAAGACTCTATCACTACCCATGGTAGCTATAAGTGTAGTGGAGAGGATGACATGAGGGTTCTAGATGTAGTCTAAATGGCTAGGGCTTGAATGAGGTAGAATACCCACCAAAGTTGTGTTTATATAATTTCATCCCCTTACCTTGAAATGAATGCCAAGTTGTAGGATCATGATTATGCCCTTTAATATTAAGGTCTATACATGTGAAAAGATGATGATTTTAAGTTGCATATGTACCTTCCACATGGATGACATAATGTATCTTAGGTGAGACACTACCTTGATCATAACAATTTTTATTGCTAACCTTGTGTATTTGAATTTTTTGATTTATTACAAGTGGTAATTAAATCATCATTTTATTTTTGTATTAATTAGATCATATTTATTTTTAATTAAAGGATTCATGTATATATCACATAGGGTTTTATATGTTATTTTCTTAGGATAAAATTGGTGATGATACTCAAAAACTAAAAATAAATCTTGTAACTTCTATTTCGTAGGTTACACTTATGCATATCATATTTATTTGGTGTCACATTGGTGATGATACATATAAATCAAAGATAAGTGCTATCCTACTTTTTTAATTTTATAAGGGCTTTATTGACCATGGATTTCACCACCATGAATTAGGTAAAATCCTATGCACCAACGTGGTATATAAATGTTAGATTTGTTATTTCAATTGCCTAAATGGTGCTATGTTTTAATAACACTATGATGTGAGGGGGTTTTATCCTTTAATACTTATTGTTTCAATAGATCCCTATATGTTTTTGGGCCTCACATATTTAAAGGTATATAGATAACTCCCTTAGATAACCTACCTTTATCTTAAGAAATTCATTTTACCATATGACTTGTGGTGCATATAAGAGGAATTACTTTTTACATACCCTTAGATAATCTAGAGAAATTAATTTTCACATACCCTTGAAATTGAGTTTAATGGGTTATAGGTATGACACTACCTCCATATTCATTTATTTGAATTATTTGGTCATCACTATGTAATGGGTGAGCAAGTATAAAGGAAAACTTATAATTCATTTAAGTCCTTTGGCTTAGATTTTTCCCATTTGTGTATTGCATGTTTTTAAGGTTAAAATAGTGCTTGCTTATTGTGAAATCCATGTAATTAAATTTTTTATGTTTGAAAATTAATTTTGTGTCTAAATAATGAAATCCAGAATCATAACAAAGATTTAATTAATAAATGAAAAAAAAGAAAAACTCAAAATGTTTTGTCAAGCAGTTATACTATCAAGTCTTTTAGTATTGAACTTTTAGTTTTTGAGTCAAACTAATTAAGCAAATGTCTCCCATCATTATAAAAATGGACTTATTGACTAAGACTAGGTTGAGAGAAGAGCCTTTTGGTAATTACCTTTTAAATTTGGAAACCAAGAACATCATATTGAGATCAATGACATTATGGAAGATGAGAGAACTTATCGAGATAAACATAAGCATAAGGTCATTATGCCCAATAGCCCACCTTCCAAATTCGTGGAATACATCATATAAAATAATAATGAAGTCTTTTTACAATATTTGGTTCTATGAGCTAAATTCTCCCCTAATTTTTAAACCAAAGACTTACATAATTTGATTTCTAGGAAAGAAACCACACCTCTTATCCAAGATCAAGGGACCTATAGTGATTTCCTAGGGAAAAACAAATCCATCACAGGTTATATGAACACCAATCCTCAAAACATGTTCTAAACATACATAGATAAAGGTAAAGTGATTATAGATGAAACATGCCCATATGTCCATGTATTTACTATAGAATACCATGCCAAAACACTGACCAAATAACTAACCAAGCTTAGAAAAACCTATCCATTATTCCCTAAACACACACACACACACACATGCCCAATTTTTTAAATTCAATAGGGACCCACTATGACATGAACACTTTTATTCAAGGTCCTTTAATACTTAGACATTCATGAATCTCATTTCAATTCAAAAAAATTCAAATTTTATCCTAAAATTATACATTTTCATGAAGTTTAAACTATGAAAATCAAATCTTGAGAAATTATTTTAATTCATCTCAAACCTTGGGTTTTATTTTTTTTCATGGTTTATTTGGAGTTATGGTACTAATGTCTTTCATTTTAGTTTATTACATTATGTGTACTTTGAGGACTATTGTCAAACACCTATCAAAGTTATTCTTATTATGGAATTGCCTTTATTCATCAAAGATAGTTATAGGTGGCATCTTTACATTATCTCTAATCTATAACTATTTATAAAAAGTCTCATGTTATCATAAATCTCATGTTTAAAGAGTTAGACATTTTCCATTACTAAGATACATGAAGCCTTTCATGCTTCAAATAAAAATCTAAGTGATCAAAGTCTAGCTCTTTTATCACTTAGATCTCGAAGATCCTACCACACAACACATTTTCATTATATGAAATCTCAAAAAAATTTAAAGCAAAGTTAATAATATAATAACTCCTATAGTCATGAAGGTGTGATAGGAGGATTAATTCTATTAATCTATAACTTTAAAAAGATTACACAAGTTTAAGCTTCCCAAGACCTTATGGTCTAATACCATTGAGATTTTGAGATCTATAGAGATGATAAGGCATAATTCTATTGCTCTGGAGCTTCAAATAAAAAAATACTTAATCAATAGCTTAATAGTTTGATGGTTCTGAATCTCTATGCTTATGAGGCCCCAGGATCACACTATGTGTCATTATCCCATTATAAATAACATTTACATAGACATACATAGTTAGGAGGCTCAAACACCCATGTTTCCCAGCCTCGAGGTTTTTGTAGGCCCTAAATCACTCTATGTGGCATAATTATATCAACTCATGGCCCAAGAACATATAAATTAAAGATGTAAATCTAAAGGATTGAGTGAGTGAGAAATGGACAAGTGTTAAAATACATAGAGTACATAACAAAGCATATATAATGAAAGAATGATAGTAAAACAATGAAGTGGATGTGAGAATTTGATAGCTATCTAGAATATGATGACTATATACATAAATTTAATGAGTAACTACCATTTGGTAATTAAGTGAACTTACCAATGATAATTTATAAGTTTAAATTTAAACAAGACAAAACTAAAGGTCATTACATGAATTGAATTTTCATGAATTAGGCATTAATGGTGTAGAATTTAGATGATATATGCAAAAAATAAGTGAAAGGCAAGTCACTATGCCATCAATTTTCTAGCAAACATTGTGATTTCAAGCTCCCCTATGACTACAAGCCCTAATTTTCTAGCGTACTTGCATATATTTTTCATATAGTCAATAGGAGAATTAAATAGTTCAAAATTTTGGAAATGGAATCCTCTTCAGATCAATCATGTGTTTAGATACCTAATACTTTTTGAGTATTACTAAATACATGGATATAATATTTGATAAAAGTGTTCTTGAGTTCAAATTCCTACACTACTAAGCACTATGGAATGTAGTGGACTTGGTGGCCCCTTATTATGCATAGAGATATTTGTTTAAGGATGAAAATTAATACATTTATGACCTAATACCTCTCAAAATTGTAGGACTTCATCAGTCAATTGTAAAAACATGTGGTAATCCCCTAGATCAATATTCTTTGAGATGTGTTTTTAATGGAATTTGGTTTTGGGATTGTGTTCACCTTTGGAAATTGAAGAATGTAGTTACTTATATTAACTCTCATCCAATGCATGGCTAGAACACAATATAAAGGAAGGAAAAATTAAATAATGATTGTTGAAAACCCAAATATTAAATCCCAAGGGATCCATCTCATCCAATGGGATTATCAATTTTAGACCAAGGATTAGGATATAAATGTCTATCTTAAAAAAGAAATGGCTTCCCTATTATCACTTGTGTACAATTAGAATGGGTCTCATTGTTGGACATGTTGTTGACCTCTAAAAAAATTATTTTCCTAGGGGAAATCAATACTCATCTAAAATCTTAGATTATAAATATGAAAAAAGGCTAGTGGATGGAAATTTTTATATGATGTCTTAACTATTAGATGAATTCCTAGACACCATTTATATGGTAAATGGATAATTATGGAAACTGTCAACTAAATATATTGAAAATAGAATATGTGAAGACTACTCATTCAAGCTTGTTTATAGATTCAAAACTAAAATTAAGAGGATGTGTACAAAAGTATACCCTCAAGTGTATCAAGTGATTCATAGAACCTATTTGCCTAGGATATTAGACAACTTGAAGAGAAAAATTAAGAAATGGGGGGAATTACTATTACTACCCAGATGTAATAATTACCAAGATCTAGGGGATAATGTCACCTCCTTTGTTCTTGCCTTATTGTGTCCCTAAAAAAATTATAGATTATGACATAACCTTCCACGTATATAATATCATATATGAGGATATAGGCCATAAACACTTGAAATATTACTTTAAACATCCTTTTAATATTATTTAGCTCTAATACATTGTGTGAGATCACTTTAATCAAGTAAATAAGGTGAAAACTAGATATACTTTTTATGAGACCCAATTTAGAGAATGAAACCTGAAAGGAAAAATGTAAATTACCTCCAAACCCCAAGGGATAATAATAATGTTAACCTTACATATGGTCACCAAGAGTATGAACATGATGTAATTTTATTAAATGCATCAGATGATTACAAAATATGTATAGGGATAAAAAATGGAAAAATTTATATGATGGTAAATCATGATATATAATATAATATAGAGATTACTATAGATAGGCAAGTGAAATGTTATTGTCAGCCCATAAGGCATTGATATATTAATGATGCTTGATTCAATTTTAGGATTTAGTAGGGCTAACACAACTACCCTCTCATACCACATAAGAGATAGATCCACAAGAGGAAGGATCAAATAGTCAAGGGGATGGGAACATGTAGACAAGGAAATAAATTATCAAGAATATCCTCAATTCCAAAACAACTCCTAATTATTCATTCTTCACTACTACACCTTTGGGAACAACCACTACAATGGAGAGAACTTCATTTACACATCACACGTAGAAGAGTGCATTTTTTATGACACCTATACCACATCTCATAACTATCATATAAGTAAGTCTTCTAGAGTTTTTGCTTTTTTATTTCTTATTTCTTCCATCCCCCTTTATCTCCTTAACCATTTCCATATTCATCAACTTCCCCTTCCAAATATGTTGTTACACCTTCCATTCCATCATCACAACCTACAATAGTAGTTCCTACTATTGTAGTTCCCTTAATTATTTCACAACCCTACTCACTTCCTATCCCTCCCATTCCCACATACTAAATGATATCTAAATTCATCTTAACCTCATCCATAAATTAGTAATTAGAGGAAATACCATATTTTAGTCTGAATATTATAGAGGAAACCCCTACTTGAGGAGGAGGTGAATGAAAAAGATCAGGTGATACTCTTGGTATACTATGCCATAGATGAGGAATATAATGTAGATATTTTGATGGAAGAAGCACATAAAGTGAGTGAGGAGGAAGCTCTGGGTAAGTAAGATGAGGAGGCCAAGTTGGAAAAGGCCAAGTATCTTAGTCTTGGAAGTCTATAGGAAGAAGAAATACTAACTAGTTCCCTAAACTATCAAATCCTTGTGGTGGATCAAATCCAAAAGATAATGATATAGTTTCTTCTATTTCAATTGTATGTGGTTAAAAGGTATCTATTTTTTTATTCATATATTATTTTAGCATCTACCTAAAGAATGATTGGTAAGAAGGCAATCCATTTTGAAGACATGATAACTATTTTTATTTTATCCAATAATGCCATTAGTCCTAGAGAAACCTTTAACTTAGTTAAAACTACTTATGCCACAAACATCCCCTATATAGTCAACCATATTTTCAATTAAAAATACTCTTTTCTTGACCAAATTTATAGCCAAGGTTAATTACCTAATGGATATTTCATAATGGTGAAGGATTTTATACCCTCCATTACAATAAAATAAGTGATCCATTAACACCGACATTGACTCTCCAATTATAACTCCTCTTATGACACCTCCACACTCTACCTCAAAAGAGTATATTCCCTCAAGAGAAGAGGAAATTATTGTTCCTAAATGGGTTGGAGATATTTATGGAAAGAAAGATGATAGGCATAATTTAGTTATTATTGAATTATCCATAGTCTCTACCAGATTTGATAGGTAGATAATGAAAATATAAAGGGTGAAGAAGATGAAAGTTATAAATATAGATAGAAGAGAGTAAATGGAATTTAAGAAAAGAGAAAATCTTTTTCCCCTGGTCAAGAAAGCTAGAAGTAATCTTGGTGATCTAAATGAATATATTGAAGATTTATATATATTTATGGATTATATTAGGTATATAATGAAATAGATGTATAAAATTAATGAGGAGGCATATCATAGGATACTATAGAAGTAAATAATACATAACCCTCATGAAATTATAGATAGTGTAAAAAGTGCATCTACTCAGCTATATAATATTTTGAGAAATATTTAGGTTTACAAAAGAGACAAATAGTTAGAGAAGGAAAATGTGCTTAAGTTATGGCACCCACTAAATATATATGAAAAGAGTATTATTTTTTAGATCTGGTGTTATAGGATCAATTATTTTAATTAGTTGAATATGATAACTTGTCAAGATGTAACATGGGCATTAAACTATGTGGTTACTAAAATGGATGTTTCTCTCGCATGGCATAACTATATAAAATATATATTAGTATATCTTATGGATAGGGAGAATTAGGCCTTATAAATTTTTAAGGACATGAGGTTCACTAGAGTGATAACCTCCATAGTTAAATTGGTGAACATGATAAATTTTGTAACCCTTCTTAAAGCAACAACAAACAAATTCAAGGATGAGGTTGAAGGCAAAATATATAAATCCAATAATGAGATTTCAAAATTAATAAGTTTTACAAAGAATAGAAAATAAAAGTATAGGCATTGAGAGTTGAGTTTAAGAGATTAAAAGTGGAACATACAAGGTTGATGGCTGAAAATAACTATATTTTCAAGCACTCTTTTATTAAATTTTGATATTGTTAATAGATATTTATAAGCTACCCATGTATTGTTAAAATAAATTAAGGCTAAGGATGGAGCTTCTAGATTAGTGCCCAAAACACAACCAATTGTAAATACCAATACTTCAACATATACTTCCCAATTTACTGAATATGCAATCATGCATAATCTAGGTGGGCATGCCTTGATCTCATAAGGAATAATAATGGCTACTACAATTCCTCTAGATACCACTCTTTCATATTATTCAGTTAGTAGTACCACATCAACACATTAATAAATATAAATATGTACATTCAATTTTTGGCTAATTAAAAACTTTGGTTCCAAATTTATGTTGCATGTATATATTGTATTTTTAGTTGTAAAGTTTTGTTATGAGTTGACTATTTTACATGTATACTTTGTCTGGGATTTGGACACAAGTCCTAGTTTTGTAACTGCATTTTTAGACTTTTCTTGAGAGATGATGCCTCTCCCATCCCAATATATTTATACTTGTAACCTCCTATTCCAAAAGGAGGAAAATTTTGGCTATTAAGATTAATAGGAATTTTTGAGAAGTTTTACAATTTAGTCTTGATGTGCAAGATTCGATTCTTATCTAATTTTTAGATTATTTAAAAATCTATATCATTTTAATTTATTAAAATTTTGGTTATTCATGAGTTATGTATTTTATATATATTTGTTCATATTAACCTATAGGTAATCTAGATGCCTTTTACATATAGATCATAATCCCCATTGTGGATGTGCTGTTACATTCTAACAAATGCAACAACCTTTGATTTCATGTGTTTAAGTACACTATTCTTTTGTTCCCTTTGATTTCTATTTATGTTTTATTATTGGTGTGATACAATAACTTGTAAAACATAATGGCATGTGATTCCTCATCCAACCTCTATATTCAAGTATGGTCTTAAATTTTCATCTAGTATAGTCCACAATCCTCCATTTATACCTTAACTTTCCATCCTCAGAGTTTATTTTTAATTCATACCCACATTAGTTTAGGGCCATCATTAGTATACCCATATTAATTATATTTAGACTCATCTATATTTAACCCATCCATGGTAAATAAATTTACTTTCTCACTACTATTCCACTAACATGCTATTTATAAAACCCAATACACTATAACTCATGCCTTAGAGTGAATAATTTTCATTGATACTAAACATTATAAGATACCTAATAAAATTTTTATGTGGTGTGTATAAAAACCACATCAACAACTAAATTAAGTTGGTGTTAAAATGATAGAATGTACCTCTGCCTCTATTTTATTTGAAACAAATCCCTTGAATTACACTAGAAACATCCAAAATATTAATAGGGTTGACCTTAGACACTAAATTTTTATGCCCACATTTGTAAATACATATAAACACAGGGTATGACAATGGAGTTAGGAGATAACCCTGGGCTCAACCAATCTATCTAGGAATACAACCCCATATTACATTACTCTCGATGACTCAACCCATAGATCTAGCTCTAGCTCCAACCTCACTAAATAGATCTACCATTAATATCATTAGGTTTATCCATGATCTATCCAAAAAACCTAAGAAATATCCTCCTTCATTTCCTTCCTTGGGAGGAAGGATTGATGAATAACATGCTAAGGCTTTTAAAACAACTTTAGGGATGTTGAATGTAAACCATGAAGACGTGTCATGTAGACTATTTCATGTCACATTACTATATGAAACCCATGACTAGTTTCTTAATGTCCCATAAATTTGAATCACCTCTTGGGAAGAATGTCAAAACACCATCATGGCATTTTTTGGCTATGTTACTAGTGCAAGTGTTATTTATCAACACTTTTCAAGCATGAGGAGAGAGTTGAATGAGTTCAATGGTAGATTCTAGAAGATGTATATCAAACTTGAGACTAGTTACACACCCAATGATGCATTGGCTCTCATTATCTATAAAAATTCTCTATACCCTATGACTACTATATTTATATGTATATTTTTTGATATTAATACATTGCCTTTAGCTTATTTATAAGTTATCAATGTAGACAATCAATTGAACCCTCATATGCAATCTTTGGCCCCACTACAACTTAGTCCTATTTTTTATGGATTTTATTCTAATTCTAAATGTAAATCATAATACTTTATCCCAAAACTAGAACTAGGTGTATAATCAATTGCCTTTAACCTATGGCCCCTAAAACTAACATCCTCATTTTTTAAATAATTTTGTGCATGGGTCTAACCAACAAAAACTAAATCAATCATTTATACTAGTAAATATTGATAAAACATAGGGTACCAATTATAATTCCATAAAATAGAATTGGAACCAATCCAAAGGATGGTTTAGAAGTTTAGCAATGAGTTTTTGAACATGTAGAAACACATGGGTAATAGTGGAGGATGCAATATTGATCAAAGATTCAGATTCCAAAGGTACATAGACCTTTAAATAGGCCTAGAAAAAGTATAGAAAAAAATCCACCTAATAATTTCCATAGATCAACATCATGGAGTAATCCCTCCAAGATTGGTGTTAAGTTCATAACATTATATAACATGGTGAGCTAGACTGCATTAAGTTCTGCACAGCCTTTGATATCTTTTAGAAGGAGAAGATAGGAAAGAAAGATATGTAAATAAAATATAACATTCTTGCTATGATGATACCATAAACTCCATTACAATAATGGTATTTGATACCTATGATCTCCCATTTATGGAAGAGGATGATAATGAAATAGAAGATAACACAAATGAGATCCATGCATTCCAACAATTCTAGAGCAACAATTACAGTATGAAGAGAAAGTATGCTATTACTAACTCAACACCTCTGAATCATAATGATACTACTCCTCTAGATTCTTGGGCCAAAAATAATCCAGCTCCCCCTAAGATAAATTATTAGTTTTAGAGTGTAGAACCAAAAATTAGGGCTATATACAACATTGTTAAGGACATGAATAAGATCAAGGACAATATCAACCTATGTGAATTATCTTATATCACTAAACAAATAGAATTGTTTCTCAAATAACTAACTAGGATATCTTCTACATCAAATAAATACAAATCTATAGATTAAAATATGATTCCATGTAAAGATAAACCTAAAGTACTACCAACTCTGATAAATATATGAATGTCCAAAAAGAACATGAATAACTACATAGTTGACTCTAATGCCTTCACCAATGTTATGTTGATATATGTGTGAAATAAGTTAGGCTTGAAACCATATAAGTAAAAATGGGTGGTATTACAAATGGACAATTCTTGTGTTACATGTGTTGGATAATTAACAAATATGTGCATTCAATTGGCATCTAAACAACATGTGTAAAATAACATCGACATCTAGTTCATTGACATTATAAAATAATTTGACCTATTACTAAGATGGGATTGGTCTAAGACACTAAATAGATACATGGATTTTAAATTTTCACACATGTTGTTACCTTAGAATGTATTTATCTAATCATATTTAGGTGGACAAAGAATTAAAAATGAAGTATTTGATTATTAAGTAAAACACCACTAAGGACCTATTTCGAAGGTGGTTCAAATATGTAAAGAATATTGGCTGACCAAGATGGGTTAAAGGAAGAGTGTGGTATAAGTACAATGTATAATTGGACTAAATATACCAATTATGATAGCATGGATTAAAGTGAAGGAGAGACACTTTGAATATGATTGTACCTCTAAAAATTGGTATCAAATTAAGACCTTTTCTTCAAGTTTAACCACTTGAAGGTGATCCAAGGTAAAATATGGCTAAGCAATTGAAGAAAGATAATCAAGAGTTAAAGGCTCAAGTGGAGGTTACTTATGCATGTCTAAAATCAAGTGAAGAAAAGTGAAATCAGTTTAAGGCACTTTTTGAGAAGTATAGAGGTAAGTTGAGCAAGTATGATCATAATAAAATCATGGCCTCAAACTATAAGGTTATTAAGGATGAGTGCATCAAGCTCAATAAGGAGCTAAAATCCTTGAATGAACGCTCACAATCAAAGGATGATAAAGAAAAGATCAACATTTTTGAGGATCAATTAAGGGTTAAAAAGATAAATCTAAGTTCAAAAGAGGAATAATGAAGACATATAAAGACTTAGTTAGAAGAGACAAATGGCAAGTTGAGTTCAAAGCAAGGTGAGCATAATGAGTTGAAATCCAATCTTGATTCTACAAAGACTATCAAATAAAAAGCATATAGATTGAAGGATGACATGGATAAAGAAGCTAAGAGGGATAAGGAGACTATCCAAGTTCTCAAAATTTAATTAGAGACTACAAGCTCAAATATGAGAGCTAAAGAGGATGAGACCATTAAACTGAAGACCAAACTAGATTCATTGTAGAATGAGCCTGAGCATGAGCATGAGCAATTTATTGTCAAGCTAAACAAGACTAAGAAAGAGAAAGAGAGGTCAACTCAAGACAATAAGGATACAAGAACCAAGTGCAACTTAAGAAGACCTATTAATAAAACAAAAGATATAAGGTATGAAAGTTCATTTCATGGTCATTATTTTACAAGTAATCATTTTTGTCATAAGGCAAGAAACTATAGAAGGAATAGTAGTTAGTCAGCTTTAGGTATGGATAATACAGTTTGTTATAATTCTCATGACATGGGACATATTGCTATATTTTATCCTAGGATGCATGGAAAAAGACTAACCTAGGTATTAATACCTAAGACAATCAAGATTGAGCATAATGAACCTAAAACACAAGATGTCCTTTTTTTGTTGTCATCAAGTTGGTCATATTACAAGATATTATTTAAGAAATATATGAAGTCATATAAAGGTGAATGGTTATCCTTGTGTGCTCAATAAAGGTCAATATTTGAGATAGAATTTTAAGGAATTGAATACCAAGAAAACTAATTTAGTTGAGTAGAAATATCAAGGTGGACGACCTACTAAATCAAAAGAAGAATCTGATATGGAGAAGGATTAGGAATGAAAAGAGAATGTGTCATTTGTCTAGATAGAAAAGGAGAATCAAAAGTCAATTCAAGTCAAGCTCAAGGAAAATACCAAAGTGGTAATTTAGGCTAGTTCTAAGGTATGTATGGATCCAAGATAACATCTTGTTATTGTTGAGCAAGTTTCATGAAAAGAACATCAATTGTCAATGCCCATTGATGAGGTTATTTCTTTATCTGAAAAGGTATGTCATGAATATTTATTGCCTCCATATGTTGTCATTACAATCTTAAAATAAAAGGATAATATTGTAGTGTATGAGCATGTTTCTTTTCTTAAGCCTAAGATGAAGAAAAAGAACTATCGATATTAGATGAATAAGGAGGAGAAGGAATATGAGGAGTTGTGGGAAAATATTTGTTTCACATTGTTCTAGGACATTATGGGTTAGGGTGTCTCTATCTAGGCTTCAAGGAGACATTTAAAAAGTAAGAGGAATAATGGTGGATGATATTTAAGATTTTTTTGATATTGTAGGATAAGGAAGATTTTTCAAAAATGTGCTTGGCTAAGGGGGAGAAATGAGTTTTATGAATCTTCTCCAAAGTGTTGTGATGGAATGATTCATAAGATATATTTAGGGATAGTGATCCTAAATTCAAAATTTTGGTCAATCTTTGATGGATGGTCTAGTTGGTCAATATGTTGAAGAATGAAGCTATGTATTCAAGGTTTGCAAGTAGAGAATGGAAGTTTCTAGGTGAAGCATAGAGTTAGGGGGAGATAACTCAAATAGTTTGAAAGGCTGGAAGAGCTATGAATGATGTGAGGGGAGCATATGTGAAGATGCTTCATTCATCATAGAAGTGTGAAGATTTATACTATAGGTGTGAATTGAAGAATATTTATATGATGACTTGGTCAGACCAAGTCATGTGTTTTGACAAGGTATTGAATATTCATGCATGAGTAAAAAGAGCTTATGAGTTCTCAAGGTAGATAGGTCCAAGGATCATAGAATTCCAAGTTTAGATTAGTGCATATCAAAGGGGTAGCAATTGATTCATATACTTGAATGCATGTAAGTTTCCTGAGCATATTAAATAGTATTTGAATGCATACATGATTTTAAGGAATGATTATTGACATGTTGAGGAAGAGACCCTTGGTAATTAATGTTAAAGGGGGAGAAAGATCAGAATGGAGGAGTTTAAATTAGTAAGAAGTCATTTTGAGGGTGTTTTTCAATCAATGACAAAGGGGGAGATTATTGATCATGGTCATTGATGTTAGGTTGACATTGATGTCAAAGAGAGCATGATTTATAGTGCATTAGTGACAAAGTGATTAGATTGATGGTTTGGAGAGTGTTTGCCGAGTTAAGTAATTAATGGATGATATTGATGGTATGGTCATGTTGTAGAAACATATGGGATGTTATGATTGATTATGGAAATGAACTAAATTCATCAAAATAGTCATATGAATGTCTAAACTCAAGTACTCATCTCGATAGATAAATTTGAGTGAGAATATTGATGACATCATATTTCATAGTACAAAAGTCTTAGGAGTAGTTTGTTACATTAATGAATTCCCCTATGAGAGGTGATCATGTAATTGAAATTTTAGGTCATGAGGTTGAGCGTAGAAAATTTATTAAGGAACAAAGTTGGCATTTCAGGTAGATTATAGTGGTTCCCATACTTAGCCAAATTTACATTATTGAAGATCTATGGTGAGAGTTTAATCAGGGGATGAAGATATAATAGTGAGTGTGAAACCTATCAGATAAAGATAAGTGGTGAGTGAATAATCATGTATATTATGATCCAATAGATCATATTGAGTCAATAATTCAACATAGTGCTTAGAAGACACATGGGGATGCCAAGTGGTGTAAGTTCATTGGAGACTAACTGCAGGGTATGTATAGGGCACATGGGAATACCAAGTGGATTTATCTCAAAATCATGAATCAAAGATATATGATGAGCATTAAAAAAATATAATGGTGCACATTAAATCATGTAGATATATATCAATAACATAGTTTAAAGTTAAATATTCAATGATGGCATGTGGGTTTGCCAAGTGTCTTAATCATGGATGCCTATGTCAAAGATTGACAACAAGCATTAAAGAGTTAAAGATAGGAGTCTCATGAGGAGATAGATGGAGCATATTTTTCCAAAGTTTCCATGTAACATGAGATGATGACAAATGATAGATGTTTTGTATTTACATAGTGACTATTGGAATTTGAATATTCAAATTAATAAAGGAAAAACTAGTCTACAATATTTAGCTTATATCCTTTGATCCAAGATGAATTTATTGATGGTGAAAAAATAAAATTTGTAAATGAATTCAAGGTGAATTATATAATCATATAAAATGTGAAATTGGATGAATTAGGCATGGCTAATATCACCCAACCTATAGGTCCTCTTTATTTCTCACTCAACCCTTCTCAACTAGACTTTCATTGATTCCCAATCACCTATAACTTCTCAAACTTAGCATTTTGAGACCCAAAAAACCCTATCAGACCTAGATCCATCCCCATAGGTGTCATCCTCATAGTAAAATAGCACCTAATTTAGATAGGAATACTATAACTTAAGGGTGTCCCATTTCCAATGTTGTTGTCCAAGTTCACTTTAACCTAAAATAGTCAGATTTTATTGAATCCTTATATTTTCCCCTATCATCATAATGTAATCTCATCTAACCCATGGTCATACATTTACATATAAATGTTCATTAAATTTACATTTAGAAGGGTTAACACTCATTCATAGGAAAGAATAATGAATACAAGCAAGTACACTCAAGCACTCTTCCCTAGTCTCTGCATACAACCTTCCAAGACCACTTCAAGCCTATTTAAACACTCATACCAATCCCTATTAATCTAAAGTACATTCTAGATTTTCATAATAGTTGTATACATCACATAATTTCACCAAGCACTTCAAATGGGAGAAATACATTAGCTGATCATTCTTTGGAGTATTGGTATGTAGGTAGTGTGCCCACACATGGGGTGTGAAGTGCATACAGTGTATCTTTTATATACTAAACCCTCCTCTCTTTCCCAAATTTGTTACTTAATTTAAAATACCAGGAGATCCTAAGGGTCTAAAATATTTAATCAGACACACAATAATCTCTACACATATCTAGGTTTCAATAATTTCACTTTTAGGGTGTCATAGGCTTGCCAAGTAGAACCTAGAAAAACTAGACCACCAGGACAACAACATCATAAGTGGACAACAGTGCTAAAAGTGGACTATAACACCATGTAATATGGTTATCCTAATTTTGGTGCTCTTATCCAATCTATAATCAATGTTTTGGGTCATATTTATGATAGTCTATCATCCCTGCATAATAATTTCTATACCTTACATCATCTGTTTCATCCCAGAATAAGCTAAGTTTGATTTCTTCACACTTATCACTATTTTTAGAAAATATATAATACACATTTTTTTACACAAATAATTAGGCTAATTGAGACACATTAGTTATTGATTTAAATTTATCCATTCCTTTATTTGATTATGAATTAAACACATAATTCCCAAAAAGAATAAAATATTTGGTGAACGTGACTTACTTCAATTTTTTGCACAAAAACCCTAGAAACACTAGGACTAATTATTTTTGATTTTTTACATATTTTCCTTAATTTTTTTTTAATTTAAAATTCATACAACTAAAAATTAATTGAAATATTTTCAATAAATTTACCCAAACCCTAGTTTGCACATACTAGGTCCTATTTACATACAAACATTTTCAAACCACTAGGAAAAATATATTGCTAATTTTAGAAATATATTCAGATTTTTCCTAAATTTTTCAAGCTAAATTATAAAAATTCATAAAAAAAATTTAAAATTATTATACTAATTAAAAAAAAAAATCTTTTCAAACCCTAGTTGCATAAACTAGTTCCCACTTACTTTCCAAGTTTTTTTCCAATCATTTTCTGCATTTTAGTTGAATATATAAATCAAAAAATCAAATTTCAAATTCATAAGATCATAGAATTTTTGAAAACAATATTTAAGAAAAATCCCAAGTTGCATGTACTATCTCCCTTTTTCTTGATGAGGTATCACCTTAGATCCATAGCCAAATTATAAAAATGAATCTCATATATTTACAAACTTTTCTTACATTTCTTGCAAATAACAAGGAACCCATACTGGGTTCTATCATGTACATGAATGATGAATTCTATCATATGTTAGTAAAAAGATTCATCCATTACATTTGATGATTATGTTTCATAATAAGGGACGCTATTAAAAAATTCATTGCTAAATTTGCACAAGATTTCAATATTTCTTTTGCATAATCTCTATCTCTTATATGGAAAATTTTTCAAGCTTATCAAGCTAAACACATTACAAATGTTATAATACATGTCAAATATATTTATGAATTATTTCAAAAATCCATTCTCTCTACCCTTCTCTCTCTCTCTCTCACACACACACACACACACACACACACACACACACACACACACACACACACACACACACACACACACACACACACACACACACACACACACACACACACACACACACACACACACACACACACACACACACAGAGGGAAAAATATATAATTTTATCATGATAAACATGTTAAAAATGTCATAGCACATGTCATAGTTTCTTATGCATACATGCACCAATTCATACTTTCTATCCCTTAATTGATATATTTCATGTGGAATGTTCTCTATAATAATATTTAAATCCAATTTATAACTCCACTTACATGAATTTTATCCTATATTCATATTTTCTACCTAGATGTACATGCCTCTTTGGATACTCTTATTTCAATGTCATATATTATGCAGAGGAAATAAATTCCTTCTCCTCCTCTCCCTCAAGAGGGTGATAGCTACTTTCCCTCAAACCAAGTCCATGCTATCACAACTAAAAAAGGTGAGGTAACCTCTACTATTTTTCCTAATGCATACATTTAGTCTACAAGTTTTTCAAAACCTCTCCACCATATATATGTGTTTACATGTTCAATTGGAAGTAACTAAGGTTTGTACTCGTGAGAATCTAAATGATAAAATCACTACTATGAGAAAGATAATTTAATATTAACAAATATAGAATCAACTATTACATGAAAATATCACAACATTAGAAAATCATATTATAATATAAAAGCTTCAAAGACACCCCAGTGTCAATCATGTATATGAACCTTCATCTCGTCAATTGGTTGCAATCAATGTTACATATAAAAACAAAAAATCATAACAAATCACAACACACTAACTCTAAAACTAGTGATTTAAAAAGAATTCAAGGATAAAATAAGAGTTCAAATGAGCTACTAAGTGAAATGATTAAATCTAATTTGATCAAACTACCTCCTCTACATCTAGTGAAAAGATATAGATATTATTGTGCATATCATAGAATGCATGGGCATCACATAGATACATGTTTGGAATTGAAAAATCATATACATAGATAATTATTAATGAGGACCTTATACAAGGTAAATCATTCAAGATCCACAACAATAAAGGAACACATTCACAAAGGGTCAAATTCAAAAATAGTACAAAAGCGATTATCAAAGCAAAACTTAAAACAAAAAAAGGATTAACAATCAAAACTAGAGCAACAAATAGTACCAAAAGCATAGGGAAAGCATGAAAAATATGAAAATATACCTCTCCAAAATGAGGTTCAACTTTCAAATCAGTATGGGTTTGGTCAAAGATATCTAAAATAGTTTGATTATCAAGGTCAAGGGTTGTGCAAGCATGCTCAAGGTATTACTACTACTATTCTAGCAGATTATAATGTTTGTCACCAAGTTTTGGGAATTATTTAATATCATAAGGCAAATCATTCACACACATAATTGATCAAAGGAAAATATCTAGATACAATAAGAGTCAACACTAGTATTCCATTGATTCAAAATCAAGATGATAATGATGAGTGGAACAATACATGTTATTATGATTTTCAAGATACTGATGATAAATATAAATATACAAAGTCATATTCTTAGCCTTTCAATTGTGCTTCACAATCACACACATTTCTATTATTTGATATAGGACACCATGATATGGAGTCTCATCTGAGACTCATTGGTTAGTATCATTTCTTCACAGTATTACTTGTACATAGTTTCTTTTCATCTTTGATTGTACATAATCTCTTTTACTTTATTGTACATAACTTATATAAAAATACAAAAAAAATTCAAATAAATGAAAAATACCAAAAAAAATTTCATTGTATCTATAGTCTATGCTTTACATTACTACCATCATGTTAACACTTACATTTGCTATTTCATGTTTTTTTTGTCGATTATCTACATTACCATGCTTCACTTAATTTTATTTGAGTGTGTGTAGTGACATATAATTACTTGATTACTTCACTCTACCCATTGAGGGGGCATTCCTACTTCTACATTCAAGACACACATCAATATACATGCCCACTGGGGGCATCTTCTACCTGACTATACCATCCAGGTTATGTCATTCCTATACTACACACTCTGAGTTATTATGTTGATATACATTACTTTATAGATTATAAAAAATACTATATCAACATTTAACTAGTATAGATTACTTGTCTATCTCTTAGCATATACCTAATATTTTACTATACAATTTTTTGCATACTCTCACATTTTATTTGATTAGGTAGACATGCTTTTATCTTTTTAGTTCTTACACACCTACTCTGCTTACTTAGTGTAGCTTGTGTGATTACACTTTCTAGTTCTTGTTTGTCTTTTGTTTATGCCTTAGGACATCTACCAATGTCTTTTGCTTTTATTCATGTGTGTGCCTTAGGACATTTACCAATGTCCTTTATTTGTACTCCTATATGTGCCTGTGGCCTATGTGCCAACTTTACATATTTCACTTATATGTGTATGTGGAATTTGAACATGCCTTCCATGTTTGTTTCTAGTTTAAGTGACATGTGCCGATGTCCCTTATTTGTATGGCCCCTTGGTCCATCTAGCATGCTTTTTACTTCTTTCTTCTTTCTTGTTTACTTTTTTCTTGTCAAATGTGTGCAATGCCATGATCCATATCATGCATTTTCATTACTTTATTGGATGCCATGATGGAAATCATGCTCCATCCCTCCAACTAACAACTAATAATTAACATTTCTACCTTTATGCATGATTTTACATTGTTATATCTATCTAGGAATACCCCTGTTGATATAAAAATATCTATCCATACAAACATTTGCCTTATCTTGAAACATATTGTCAAATATCAAATGCTATGCCATATATATATTCATATTAACACACTTGTAGGACTATGTTATTTTGAGGGTAATCATTGTAGGTTCATCATTCCTACCCTCAAAAGAGGGAGCATAAAATAGGGGATTTATCAGAAAGATAAAACCTCCTAGTAATTGAAATAATAACATTCAGAATAGTTAACACAAAATTTATAGGTCAAATTTGTCAAATTAGAGACAAAAAATAGGAACAATCTCAAATTAGCAATCAATTTTCACACTAGATAATAGCACCAAAAATGGATAGTAGTGCTAAAAATGGACAATAACACCAAAAATAGGGGTGTCCATAGTTTGGTAATCCTATATAGGAAAAAAAACACTTAGGTTTTCCATAAATAGGCAAAAAATTTAGTTTAGGGATAATTTTTGCACTTCTAGATCCTTTAAATTCAACAATTTCAACATAATTTTCTTAGATACAAGGGGTTATCATGCACAATGTGATGGTTCTCACTTTTTATTTAGATTGGGTAGTTGGCATAGCTTCTAGATCATAATCCATGTTCTAGACATTAGTGATTGGGGGAAATGTGAATGACACATTGATCTTCTTTTGTTTTCAAGTTCAGTTTATTCTAGGCATTCTCAGTAATTGTATGCCTTAATCCATCTACAAGTGGTTAGCATCACATTCAAGTTAAAATTTCATAAAAGTTTATCTTTTTGAGTACCTGAGTTCCTAAGTTGGCTTTCATATAAGCATAGTACATTAGTTTTAGAGTGGCTTTCATACAAGCCTAATCTCCATCTTTTAGAATGGCTAACAGTGGCCTACTTTCTAGCACACATTTGGCTATCCCATGCCACAATGTTAGATTTCCATCACATTCATGGGCTCCATAAGAAATCTCATATGACATCTATTCTATACTAGTATTACTTCATAGTTTCACATCATGGGGAAATGATGGAGCCAAAGGGTCAGCCTTTGTATTTTTGAGCCACATCTATTTAGAGGGATTGGACACACAGTCCATACATCAATTAACACATGCATGATTCACTAAATTCACTTAGTTGGTGATGATGAAGCTAAAGGTCTAGCCTTTGAATTCTTGAGCCACATTCTGCGGAATTGGTCACTCATCTCCTTTCATGATATTACTCTTGATTCAACATAATCTAGCATCACAATAGGTTTTATATTTGTTCGCATACCTAGTGAGGTGTATTCATTCTTCTCTCTTCCTTTACTTAGATTTTGTACATTCTTATTTTAGATATAGTGTATCTATTAAGAACTATTTTTTTTTTCATATTTTTATTTTTAGATCCACACATCACTACATGCTCTCTCTATGTACATCTTACATCACATAGCTTCATGAGTTTTTCCCTTATAGGTAAGTTCATGTATGCTTTCTATTTTTCCTTTATCTTAGTATTTATATTTGATACATCACTAAAATAAAGGTGGGTGGGGGGAATGTAATCATATAAAATGTGAAATTGGATGACTTAGGCATGGATAATATCACCCAACCTATAGGTCTTCTTTCTTTCACACTCTACCCTTCTCGACTAGACTTTCACTGATTCTTAGTCACCCATAGCTTCTTGGACTTAGCTTTTTTGGATGCAAGTAGACCTCTTAGACCTAGATCCATCTCCCTAGGTCTCATATTCATATTAAAATATCACCTAATTTATACATGAGCATCATAACTTAGGGGTGTCTCATTTTCGATGCTATTGTCCAAATTCACTTTAGTCTCAAATGGTCAAATTTTCTTGAATCCTTATCTTTTCCCATATCAGCCTAATGTAAGCTCATCAAACCCATGGTCATTAGTTTCCATATAAAAGTTCATTAAATGTCTATTTAGAAGGGTTTAGACTCATTCATAGGAATGAAGCAAGAATACAAGCAAGTACACTCATGCACTCTTCCCTATTCTCTACATACAACCTTTTAAGACCACTTCAAGCCTATTCAAATACTCATACCAATCCCTAGTCATCCAAATTATATTCTAGTTTCTCATCATAGTTATATACATCACATAATTTCACCAACTACTTCAAATGTGAGAACTACACTAGCTTTATCTCTCTTTGAAGTATTGATATATAGGTATCATGCCCACACATAGGGTGTGAAGTACATCCAATGTATCCTTTACACACTAACCCCTCCTCTCTTTCCCAAGTTTGTAACTCAAGTTCAAGTACAAAGAACTCCTAAGGTTTTTTAATATTAAATTAGACACATAACATGATTTGCATAGATCCAAGTTTTAATATTTCACTACTAGGGTGCCACAGGTCTAGCAACCAGAACCTAAAAGAACCAGAGCACTAGGACAACATTGCTAGAAGTGGACAATAGTGATGAAAGTGGACTATAACATTAAGTAACAGCATAGTTAGATGCTCCTATCTGGTCCATAAATAGATTTATAGATCCTATTTATGATAGTCTGTCATCCCTACATACCAATTTATAGACCCTGCATCATTCAATTCATGTCAGAATAAGCTAAGTTTGAAATCTTCACACTTCTTAATATTTTTAGAAAAGATAAAATACATATCTATTTACACAAATCAATAGGATAATTGAGACACATTAATTACTATTTTAAATTTACTTAGACCTTAATTTGATTATGAATTAAACACATAATTCCCAAAAATAATAAAACATATTCATAGAACTTGATTAGAATATTTGAATGTTCCTATAATTGCAGATATTTAGCTCCAAATTTGATTGTGTGTTTGACCATGTTTTACAAGTGACCTAAGAAGGATAATTGAGTTATTATTACTAGTATTTTGATGTTTCAAGATGAGTTATATATTTAATAGTGTTATAGGCTCCATGAGGACCATATGTGTGGATTTTTTAGGTATGACTGATCCATCTTTAGTGTGAACAATTACTTAGAAGTTGATTGTGTTTATTGAATGCACTGGCAGATTGAGTGACCATCTTACAGAGGTATGTTGAAGGTTTTTTGTGTAGAGTTAAATAATAAAATGAGTATGGAGATGTTATATAAGTATCTAAATATTATTAAAAAGTATTGGATGCCATGATATGCCCCTAATCAGATATGGAAAGTCAAAATAGTATAACTATATTTTGACTGTGTGTGACCAGTCTAAGTCATCCTTTTCAAATAATTAATTTAAGTTATTAGATCCTATGTTGAAGTGTCAAAATAATAGGGAGGTGTATAAAATGTATTTAATGGTTCACCCATGTGATATAATCATATGGCTATGTGAAATATTTAAGTAGTTGCTTCAGATGTTTGAGACTATGTTTTATATGTATGAAGACATAAAGAGTAAGGAGACCTAATTGGTAGGTTCAAGTGTTGAATTGATGTTTTAACTAGAATGGACCCATATGAGAGTGATAAAGGGTATATTGGAGATAGGTTTGATATGTTTTAATCATTGGTAAAGGATGAATGTTGTCCAAGTAGTCTCACATGTAATGTGTGAGTATGAATCCCTAATTATTTTAGGTCTCACCAAGACCTAATGGTGGTTTGGGGATAATGAGGTATTATCCAACATAATAAGTGTGTGGTTTTTATATTTAAAATATATACAAACCTATTTCAAAGGTGGTTCAAATATGTAAAGTATCTTAGCCCACGAAGATGGGTAAACGGAAGAGAGTGGTATAAGTATAAGGTCTAATTAGACCAATTATGATCATTGTGATATCATAGATTCAAGTGAAGGAGAGAACCTTTGAAAGAGAAGGTATGGGTCATTGATGGCCAACAAAGATTGAAGAGGACCATTCATGCTTATTTAATCAAGTTGATGTAGGAGGACACATAGGTCACTAGACCTAATGATCCTAGAAGAGGTAGTTTGAGCAAGTTTATTTTAGAGGTAACTTGAGAGAGATTGGAGGTGAGGAGTATAGAAAAAGGTGGTCATCATTAGTTAAAGAGTATAAAAAAGTGTTTAAGATGATATATTCAAGGTATCTAAGTGGTTATTTGGTCACCTAGGGGGTCGGTTCCTCCTTATGGGATGGGTGTCTCACTAGACTAAGAGATGGGTGTTCCTTGATCAGTTGGTACCAGTCTAAATATTGGATCTTGTTTTATATGAATGTAGTCCATATTTTAGTGTTCAATGGGTTTTATACATCAAGATGGTTTCCCACATATATCATGTGTTATGTGCTTGATCTTGTTATATCTTCCTTGTTTTTTATAATGGTTAATTTGTATGCATCATGATTGTATGCATATTGCATCACTAATTCACCCCCTCCCCTGAAGGAATCTACCTCTAAAAATATTTAGTAAACATAATGATATTTAAAAAATATGGTTTGAAAAAATATCCAAGATCAAAGCCTTCATGATTTCAAAACTAGTGCTTTTATGAGATAAAACACATGACTAGAAAGGATAACATCATAAGTTCACTCATTTATGGATTGAACCATATAAAATATAAGATATCTTAGGTAAGAATAAAGTCTAGTTAAAATACCTCCAAGGTAATGACATCACCTTTCTATTCAATGAATAGTTTTTAAATCAATATTTCATGGCTACTTCAACTAGAGATGCCCTCAGAATGACTGAGTAAATATTATACGTGTATGATTAGAGTGTATTTCATGCTTTCTAGGTTAGATTTATTTTTTTATAGACTAATTTGTAAGATTTATAGGATTATTATTTAATTATTTCTCCATTTTATTTTATTATATTGGTTAATTTACTTCTATTATATTAGTTCATACATTTTCTAGATTATTTTTCTAAAACTATAAAACAAATCAATTGATTTCCTACATGGAGATTACAAAAGAACTGCCAAAAGTAAAGTGATGATCACAAGGATGAACCATTGGTAATCATAAGGATTAATTCTAATAATAATAGAGAATCTAGGGTCAAGGTATGTCTTATGAATAAATTATGTCCTCCTTTGATTGAACAAGTTTATTAAACCTCTATGATTTACTTTGATATAATTGTTGACCAAAAATGAATTTTTAATCAAATTGGGGTACCTATAGATAAAAATTTCACTTTACATGTCTATATTGGGTGTAATATGAGTGTCATCTGGTGTATTACATGTTGAATAATGTCAAATGATGTTATATTGACCTTGGTCAATTAGTTTTTATGTCTATTTATCATTTTGGGTCATTTTAGGGGTCAAAAGGGTGTATTTAATGATTTGTACAAGTTTATTGGGAAATGTGAATGTTAAAAAATTTTATTTAATATAACATTTGTCCCTATAAGTCTTATGTAATTTAAAAAACTCAAATATGGTAGGTTACGCAAAAGAAAAGGTAGTTTATTGAAAGAAAAGAAGAGATTAGCACTTGTACAACCTCTTTAGGAAGTGTGCCACATGAGAAATAAATAGGGAAATACATATTAAGATTCCCCATGCTCATTTAAATTATTTTTTTGATTTGGAAGTGTCATTTATTTCTCAAAACCATTCAATCTCTCTTTTCACCCTTCTTGGCAAACAAAAGTGACTTACAGGGTTTTGCTTGGTATAAATAGTACAAGATGTCTCATGGAAAATTATTTAAAGAGATTAAATTAAAATTATATCCATTAATTTAAATATAATAATTTTTAGTAATGGTGGAATGTACTTAATTAACCATCCTCATGAAGTTGACTATGTAAATTTGCATGCAAATATGTGCACCCTACATGTTTTGCTTTGATTTGAGAGTTTCTATAAAATAAAATTGTTCATATTTGTTATAGATGATTTTTAATTCCCCATGATGTGTTATCCATTATTTTTTTTAGGTATCAGGGTGTTTGGATAATCCAATAACATTAAATTTGTAGATTAGTCCTTTTTGAGTGCAATGGGCAGTTTTCATCAGTTTTAGGAGCTTTGTGCTTCTCCATGGATTCATATGGTTGTGTTAGTGTATATTATATGTTTTCAAGGTAGTATTTATTCTAACTCTACCTTTAAAACTATTTTTCCAAAGCAATCCATATAGAGTTGCAATCATTTGTTACTTGCTAGTCAATATGCTATGTAAATACTCATTTATATGTGTTTGAAAGGGGAATTCCATGTTGGAATGGAGTTTTGAAGCTGGTTAAAGATCATCATGATTATAATAATAAATTTTTAGGTATTTGAGTAAGATTATAACCCTTTTAAGGCCTAATTTTATGCCATTTCACTAACCCTACTCACAATCTACTAGCTTCAACTCATGCTCACCTATAAGAAGCCTTGGAAAAGAGTTGAAGAATCTTGTTTTGAAGCATTGGAACATGTTAAAATCTACCTTAAGGTCCTAGTATGTTGAGGTGTTATGAGGACACTCTTTTGATGTGTCAATTTTTAAAATTGAAGTGTGAAACGAGATTTAAAAGGCAATGGACTATGTTTTGGTCTCTTGTCCCTAAAATGAAAAAACAAAGGCCCGAGATTTTTTTAGGTACCTTGAAACATGTTTTTAGGGTGTTCCATAGTATCCAAATAGGTTTACCATGTTTTATATACATAGGAAAAGACCATTTCTAAGTTTTAAGGTAAAATGATAAAGGGAAGGTAGTTTTCAAAGGCCCTCAAGTTGACCTTTGCATATTGAAATCCTACAGTGTTATCTACAACAAAGTGAATCATTATCATTGTTTTGGGCCTAATGAATGGACTAAATGTGTGAGAGTAAGTTAGGATGGTTTGATGAACTAAGAAACACAAATATTTTTAGGATAGGCATCAAAATATGCATGGAGGAGTATTTTTCACTCACCAAGTAGGAACGAATCCATATAATAGCTAAAACATAGTCATCTACAACCAACTTAGTGCTCAGACTTGAATAAGTGGTTACATTGTAGAGTATGAAATCTAATGGCATTATTAAGATGTTTCAATAAGTATATGATGATTATAAAATTTACATGAGGAATTAATTGTTATATTACTAGTATCTTTCAAGTTGAAACGGTCTCTACGGCTTGTCAGTACCTACAACCATTGTTTCCTTCAAGGCCTAGTACAAGATTGTAAGACTAGGTCTTGTTTTCATGATTGGTATAGGTCCTAATAACTACAAAGACAATTTGTGACCCAATAGGTATCCTTAGGATATGTTATGCTTTCTTTAACCACACAAGTTTCCTACAAGTGCCTCTTCCAAATGGGAACATAATAAATAGTTTGTCAAATTGAATGGTTAGGCCTAGTTGATGTGCAAAGTAGAGTTGAGGTATTTGGTAGAGTTGGAATTATTTTAATTATAGTTTGAGTAGTGTCATCAAATCCATCACACATCATAATCAAGGTTAAATTAATCCTATAAATACCATTATTATCTTAGTTGAGGCTCAATAGACATCTACAATAGTCTACAAGCAGAGTTTTCAGTCCTTTAAGGAAAACTTAGTCAAGTGAGTCCAAAGTGTATTTAAGATTCTTAGAGGGTTATAATTATGAATTTAAAATATATAAACCCTATAAATATCTATTATTGTCTTTTTAAACCTTGAGTAAAGAAAAATAATCATACACAACCCCCTTATGACCCAATGTCCACCTACAGTCAATTAACTGTGACTATGATAGACACCATGCTATAGAGTGATGTTTGAAAACTTGAATTAAATTAATATGACTGAAAATTAATACTAAATGATTCAAGGATTATCATTATAGGTTTAATACATTTTAATTAGAGTCAATTCACATGTAATGATGTATTAGTGTACCTTCAAGACTTGAAACACAGTCAAGAGTTAAAACATAGTTTTGAGTAAGAGAGGAATATGGGAGGTTAATTTAAGGGTAAAAGTGTTGAATGGGATTTAAAAACATTAATCACAAGAAAATATAATGACATAATAATTATGAAAATAAATAGAGAGAGGGATATAAAAAGACACAAACACAATCCACTTTGGAAACCCCTACATAGTTTACGTTATTAAGGGTCTATTTTGTTTTTGGACGAGTTGAAAGGCCTATGGACCTGAAAAATATCTAAAATTTAGTAAAAAACATCATTATAATCTTAATTAGATCATCCAATTAATTTTTTATCTATAAAAATAGGTGAAGTGCCCCTATTTTGTCTCAGACAAGGGGTACTTCCCCTTGTACATGGGTAGGCAGTTTTGAGGAAGAGAGTAATAAAAGGAACCAAGAGATGTTAGAAACTTGAAAAGAGGTTTTTGTTTTTAATAAAACCTCAAAAAACATATAATACACATCACAAAGGAAATAAATCCAATAGGATGGCCTAAATCCTTAGAATTGCAGGTAGGTCTACTAGGCACAGTTAGGCATAAAATTCAAATGAGATGTCACTTATACCTCTAGATCTTAGTGATTTTTATAATAAAATTTATCATTTTTATTTAAGTATAATAAATGTGTTGGAGCTAACAAGATGAAATTAATACATAAAAAAATTCATTTTAGGATTAAGCTTGAAATGAGACTACTAGGCAAGGATTAAGCATATGTCAAAATTGAGGGTCTTTCACACTTAAAACATGAGATGAGCTTTGTGAAATGTTGAGACATGATTATGGTGAAAATAAAGATGTGAAAAAAAAAATTATATGCAAAGGAAACCCTAAAAGAGCCAATTTTGGCTTGAGGGCAACTTTAGGCCTATCAGAATGAGAAAACGAGATCGATAAGGTCATGTTTAAGCACTCATATATTTCATGATGTCTTGAATGGGAGAAAAATAATTTATAAATGTAATCAAGGTATTTTTAAACCATTATTTTGAATTTTATTTGTAGGTTGGACATCCAAACTTTATGAACCAACCTTAAGACCAAAAATAAGCCTAAAACCCAACTAAACCCTCAACTAGGACTAGTTTGGAGAAATGGAGTTGGTGATGAAATATAATGGTAAATTTTTCTCAGTAAACATATAATAAATTGTATATGACTCACTCAAGATTTCTCACATTCTTTTGAGTTGTACATAATTATATGGATGGGGGCAAAAACATGGTTTTTATCACTATTTTTTTAATTTTGTAGGTTATAGGAGGTTTCAAGAGATAAACATAAAATGTATGGAAATTTTAAGACTTTATATAACTCTCCATATCACTATATTTCCCTCAAATATCTCCTAAGTGTCCAAATTAGTTGTTTCAACTCAACTAGTCAAAACTAGCCTATTGGACAAGCTAGTGAGAAGTGTGAAAAATCTGAGGGAAAGTGATTTTAAATAATCCATTGTGATTAAAAGGAAATTAATGGCCTTGAAATTTTTAATTAATTACATCCTATGGATTTTAATGGAAAACTAAATCTAAATTTGAGGCCAAGTGTGCAAGGTGTAGGAAAGATGAGTTTTCTAGACAATAGATGATGGTGTTTCACTTTTAGAGGTTTCTAGAGGACCAGGAATGCAGCCAATGCATGAAGAGTTATATGTGAGATAATTAAATTACAATAAAATAGTTATAATTTCTATAAATAAGTTATGGGACATTCAAATAGGGCCAATCATGTATATAGTTTTTTTGAGCTAGAATAAGGAGTTTCATACTACTTTTCATCAAGTTTATGACTTGGATTGACACTTGTATCTCCTAACCTTGTATATTTAATCCCATACTCTCTCAACATTCACAATTAACTAATTTCATCAGTGTGAAAAGTGTCCTTGTGACCCTTGGACTTCTCTTTTCTTCTCTCTCTCACAAGTTTTATAAGAACTAGTTGTTTTGGCCATTGTACGAAATGGTCCACCTAAGTATGTTGAAGACCTACTCAAATGTATTTTTTTTCTTCAATAATACAACTTATTTTTACCTCATCTATTACTATTATTAGTGTGTTCAATTGGATTATGAATATTTCTTAGTGAAAACTATGGATTCCTTATTATGTTGTTCCATTCTTTCACCTATTTACATCCTATTCTAGCAGGGCATGTAAAATGTTTCAAGAAATGTTCATGGTAAGTGAGTTATTATATTCATTATTTACCTCATATTCCTCTTTTCTAGTCCTCCTAGATTTTCACATTCATCCATAACCTCACAATGTAGTATTGATGTGAGAAGATGAATATTGGAGAAGTGTATGTTTAGTTTGTCCTTTGATTTCAAGTGTAATATAAATATAGTTAAATGTCATCAGCCAAGTTGATGTATCACCTCCCTTAGGTTAGTTTACTTTCAGTTATCTCTATCCCTTTTCACCCCCTAAGTTAGTAATAGTTGCAATCTAAAGTGGTACATCGAGGGAGCTAGCCTTATATAGAGATTCACCTCATTCCTTAGGTTGCCCACTAGCCTAGAGGTGATTCCATTGTGCCACTTTGATGAGGAGATATTTTCATCTCCTCAAACGGTGAAAATCAAAGTGACAATAATTTTTGTCATGCCTAGTGGGACTCTTGTTCCAAGAGTTGGAGGATTTTTGGTGTTGTCCTTCAACACATCAACCTTTGGAGGCATCTATCAAAGCATCAATGGTGACTCCAAAGTTGTATCAAATGGTCAAGTACCCCAGGTTATCCTTAAAAATTTATGGTAACATGTTTTATTTGTGTTCTCAATTTTAATGAGGTTTTATGGCTGACTTTGGTTTTGAGTTTTATTCTCTACAAGTTGGTGAGACATTACAATATTATGCCATTCCCTATCAGTATGAAAAAGTCCTTGGTAAATCTCAATATGATCCTTATCAACCCCAATATGATCCTATCTATCCCATACATGATTATTACTAGTCATATAAACAACCTTATCAATTTCTTTCTCCTAGTTAACCTAGCCATTCCTCAAGCCAACCTATTTCCACCTTCAAGAAGACACTTGGGTTATGAAAGGTATATGTTAGATCTTGATACTCAAATGTGATGTGGTTTATATACTAATATTCATATTATTCATAGGATGAGATAAGAATTAAATTTGGTCAAAATAGAGTGGGGCCCTATTGAAAGACCCAATTAGAAAAGGCTCACAAGTGAGATGCTAGATGTGAGTGATTTGATTGTATCTTTGGAAGATAAGATAAGCATTCATGAGAGGAATGCTTACTAATTATATCAACCTGTATATCCACTTCCCCAAGTCTCCTATCATCTATACATAACCCCTACTCATGAGTCAAATCAAGACTATCAAAGTCATCCTTTTCCCAATCAATTAGAGGAGAGAGTTATAAGGATAAATTTTGTGTTTGAAGCTAATATTGATAGTTAGATTGAGTTGGAAAATATGTATATGCATTATTCCATGTTGGAAATAAAATAAGTGGATTTCAAACCCTAATTTCCCTCTTACATTTCATCCCCACCACCTCAAAAAGAGACCTCTAGTCCTAATATCTTAAGTTGGAGTAAGATAGTGAAATCATGGGGAACAAATGAAGATAGAAGCATTGTCAAGAGTGTGAAGTGGATAACAGACTTGATCCTTTGAAAGACACCCTTCCTTAAGAAACTTATTATGTTCCATGGCATCCCTCATGCATTCCATGTGCTCATGATGATTCCTATGACCTTCACGAAAAACTTTTCCAAGAGAACCTAGCCAAGCAAATAGAGGATTTAGAAGAAAAGAGGAAATTGCTAAGTCAAGGTGTGATGGAAGGTTTAAAACCAAAAGAATATCCTATTCCTAAACACACCCCATATCCTATTCCTCAAGATCTCCCAAAAGAGCCTCTTACTTTGCACTCTCAATCTCATTTTGAGCCCTATGTCCCACCTCCACTAGCTAGTTATTTTTATCCTCATCCCATTACCCTTTACCTTGATGGACCTATGGTGTGGGAACCTAAAGAAGAGTAGGTAGTTAAAGAAAATTTATAAATCTTACTTGAAGAGAATTCAAATCCGCTAAATCCTCATTGGGCTAGGTCACTAGATTTAAAGATGCCTAGTCTTGGAATCACCATGAAGTTGAAGATACTATAGTCCTTGACAAACAAGATCAGATCATGATAGATAAGGTTCAATTTTAAAGCCATAAAGAGGTCTTAAGTGATGAATAAGATCTAGGTTATTATAATCAATCTCCTTATTTGGTTGATAATAAATAATGTTTTCTTTGTGGCAAAGTGGAAATATTGAAAGAAGAGCATATCTTGATAAGAGCAAGTGAAGATGAACAAGCTCAATTAATGGATCATCAAGAACATCTCATGAGTGGTTATGAGGATCAGATCACTATAGGGATTCCCCTTGGTGAAAAAAAGTACAATTCACAAGCTCTTACCTCTATATTTGAAGGGGTGTGTATCCATGAAGAATGTGCCCAATATTTGAAGAAAGAACTACATGAAGAATACTCCATATCTGATCATGAGGTTGTGGATGACCATTTCAATCATGAAGAGGTAGTTATAAAGGATAAAGAAGACAAGGATGATTGGAAGATACAAATGGAGATATTTCAAGATATTGAATAACTTTTCAAAGTTGAAGGCTAACTATATGACAAGGTGAAGGAAGAGGTTTCCATGGAAGATAATGATCAATATTAGATAGAATTTGCAAATCTCCTTGATGATCTATAATAACTTGCAACTAAGAGGAAGCCTAATCTTATTGAGGTCACTATAGAAGACAAAAAGGAATGCCTTGTTAAATCACCATTGAAGGTCATAGTTGAAGTATCATATGTGAAATTTGAGGTTTCTTAGACACAAGAGGAAATTATTCCCTTAGCTAATTTGTTTGGATTTACCTAGTTTTCAATAAACATCATGCCAATGAAGTTGGAAACTACCATGGAAAGTTGGAGGCATCAATGATAAAGGACAAAAGGATACATGCCTCACTAAATCCTTCATGTCATGAAGAAATAAGAGTTTAAAAATCCCCCTTTGCTTTAGGAGTGATGTATGCCTATGTTTCTAGTTGTACATAATATTTTGTTTCTGCTTCTCCTAAGTTCTTTGAGCACATGTGTGTGTTTGCTTTTTTGGTGTGTGTTCTTTGTTTTGTGTGGTTTAGGTAGTCAATTAGTAGTATGTGTATTTATCAAGGTTTGTAGTCAATGTTCAAAGGTCATCTTGTTTGTCTCAACTTCAGATGACTCTTAAGCCTAATGGATTGATAAGGTTACTAGTCCAATTAATATAACAGACATACTAACCATATGAGTCACCAATTTTTTAACTAAATTTGACTTTTTAGTCAAATTGGGGCACCTATTGGTAAAAAATTCACTTTATAGGTCTATAAGAGGTGTAATTTGAGTTTCATTGGGTGTATTACATGTTAATTAATGTCAAATGATGTTATATTGGCCTTGGTTAATTAGTTTTTATGTCTATTTATCATTTTAGGCATTTTAGTGGTCAAAAAGGGTGAATTTAAAGTTTTGAAAAAGTTTATTGGGAAAAAATAAGGTTAAAAAATGTGATGTCATATACCATGTGTCCCTATAAGTCTTAAGTAACTAAAAAAATTGAAATATGGTAGTTATGCAGAAGAAAAGGTAGTTTCTTGAAATAAAAGAAGAGTTTGGCACTTGTATATCCTCCTTGGAAAGTGTAACACATGGTAAATGGTTAATAAGTACCTATTAATATTAACCATGCTTATTTCCATGCTTGGTTTGCTTTGAAAGTGTCATTTATTTCTCAAAACCGTTCATATCTCTTTTCACCCTTCATGGCAAACAAAAGTGACCTACAAGTTTTTATTTTGTATAGATAGCTCAAGATGTTTCATGGAAAATGATTTGAGGATATTAAATTAAAATCAAAAAAATTAATTTACATATAATAATTTTTAGGAATTGTGTCTTGTGCTTCATGAACCATCTTCATGAATTTGATTATGCAAATCTGCTTGCAAATCTATGTACCCTATAGGTTTTGCTTTTGTTTGATAGTTTTCATACAATCCAGTTGTTCATATTTGTTCCATATGATTTTTAATTCCCCCAAAAAATTTTCCATCCTTTTTTTAGGTTTCATGGTGTTTTTATGAGCCAATAACATCAATTTTATAGATTGGTCCCTTTTGAGTGTAATGGGAAGTTTTCACTAGTTTCAAGAAATTTGTGCTTCTCCATGGATTCATATGGTTGTGTCAATTTATTTTGTATGTTATCAATGTATTATTGATTATCCATCCACCTTTAAATCTCTATTCACAAATCAATCCATATAGATTTGCAATCATATTCTACTTGCTTGTCAATCTGCCATGTAAATGCTCATTTATAGGTGTTTGAAAGGGGAATTCCATGTTGGAATGGAGTTTTAAAGATGTATCAAGATACTAATGATTATAATAATTAATTTGGAGGTATTTGAGTAAGATTATGACCATTATAATGCCATATTTTATGCCATTTCATTAACCCTTCTCACAATCTTCTTTCTTCAACTCATCCTCACCTATAGGAAGCCTTGGTAGAGAGTTGAAGAATCTTGTTTTGAAGCATTGGAACATGTTGAAATCTCACCTAAGGTCATAATATTTTAATTAAGGATTATTAAACTATTTTTATGTTTCAATTTTGCAAATTGAAGTGTGAAACCAACTTTGAAAGGTAATGGATTGTGTTTTGGTCTCTTGTCCCTAAAATGAAAAAATAGAGGCCTAAGAGGTTTTTTTAGGTGCCGTAAAAAATTATTTCAAGGTTTTAAAAGGTATAAAAATAGGTTTACCATGTTGTATCTACATATTAAAATACCCTTTCCAAGTTGGAAGGGAAGATAATAAAGGGAAGGTAGTTTTCAAAGGCCCTCAAGTTGAGCTTTGCATATTGAAATCCTACAGTGTTATCTATATTAAAGTGAATCATTATCATTGTTTTAGGCCTAATAAATGGATTAAATGTTTGATACTAAGTAATTATGGTTTTATTCACTAATCCACACAAATATTTGTAGGATAGGCATCAAATTATGCATGGAGGAGTAAGTTGCACTCACCAGGTAGGAACCAATTTGTGCAAATAGCTAAAACACAGTCACCTACAACCAACTTGGTGCTCAGACTTGAATAAGTGCTCATATTCTAGAGTATTATAGATAGTGGAATTATTAAGAAGTTTCAATAAGTATATTATTATTATAAAAGTTACATGAGGCCTTAAATGTTATATTACTAGTATATTTTAAATTGAAATGGTCTATAAGGCTTGTTAGTACCCACAACCACTATTTCCTTCAATGCCTAATACAAGATTATAAGACTAGGTGTTGTTTCCATGATTGGTATAAGTCTTACTAACTAAGGATACCATTTATGAACCAATAGGTATAAATAGGAGATGGTATGATTTATTTAACCAGACAAGTTCCCCTAAAAGTGTCTCTTCCAAATGGGAACATAGTAAACAGTTTGTCAAGTTGAAAGGTTAGGCCTATTTGATGTGCTTAGCAAAGTCGAGGTGTTTAGTAGAGTTGGAATTTTTTAATTATAGTTTTATTAGTTTCATTAAATAAATAATTCATCATAATAAAGGTTAAAGGAAGCCTATAAACACCATGATCATCTCAGTTGAGGCTTAGTAGACATGTTTAGCAATTTACAAGCAGAGTTCTCAGTCCTCTAAGGAAAAATCAATCAAGTGAGTCTAAAGTGCATGTAAGATACTTAAATGTTTATCATAATGAATTTAAAATATATAAACACTCTCCATATACATTATGGGCTTTATAAACCCTAAGTAAAGCAAAATAAGCATACAAAACCCCCTTATGACCCAAAATGTAACTACAATCAGTTGACTGTGACTATGATAGACAACAAGCTAGAGAGTGATGTTTGAACACTTGAATTTCATGAATATGAATTAAAATGCATAAAAAATGATTTAGGATACTACTTAGGGGAGGTTAAAGACACTATACCTAGAGTCAAATCACATGCAATGGCAAAAAATTATATCTTCAAGACTTGAAACATAGTCAAGAGTTGAAACATAGTTTTGAGTAAGAGAGGAATGTGGGAGGTTAATTGAAGGGTTAGAGTGTTGAATTGGATTGGAACAAATTCATAAAATTTTTAAAAACCTAATGGAATCATCATGATGAAAATAAATATAGAGAGGGCTCTAAAAAGACAAACACAATCCACTTTGGAAACCCATTCACAATTTACATTATTAAGGGTCTGTTTTTGTTTTGGACAAGTTGAAAGGCATATGAACCTGACCAGGAGCTGAAATTAGTTAAGGGGAATAATTATAAACTTAATTATATTATCTAATTAATTTTTTTTACAAACAAATAGGGGAAGTGCACCCTATTTTGTCTCAAATAGGGGTACTTCCCCTTGTACATGGGCAGGCAATTTTGAGGAAGAGATTAATAAAAAGAATAAAGAGATGTTTGAAACTTGAATAGAGGTTTTTAGGTTTTAATAAAACCTAAAAAAACATAGGATACACCTTAAAAAATAAAAAAACCCTTTAGGA
>JARHVA010002489.1:2515000-2528554 GCA_037957365.1 Torreya grandis
ATTTGATTGGATAAGGTTACATAAATATCCATAAGATATTAAGGTACCATTCACATTTTATTTATAGTTCCAAGGGATTATTTAAGGCTCTTAGGTGGCTAGTAGGCATTATGTGCACCTTAGAGAGTGTTTTAGGCCAAAATAGCCATTTTGGAGCCTTCTTTTACAAACTAGTACCTCAGTCACATCTACCACTCCATTTTAAAACCTATAAATTTGGTTTCAAGTCATATTTAGTTCCATATCATCATTTAAGCTAAGATTTCCAATGGTAGGGTTTATGAATGGTACTAGGCCTAAATACCTAATTGCTATGTTTTTTAGATTTTAATTTTAATGAAGATATTTTATTAAATTTGTCAAATATATATATACATTATTACCACTTCCTCTTACATGTTTTATCATTTTTATTTCTTGAGAGAGCCATTTGACTTCATGATTTCCCTAGGTGCCATCTACATCATAAAGTTTGTCATGACTACTATAGGTGGATTATCAATGTTGCTTGCACTTTATTCATTTTAAGTCCTAAGATAGGTTTGTGGCATATGTATTACTTTTAATAAAATGTTTTTAGGCACCCTATAGGTTTATTGGATCCTTTAGTCATATGATCAACTCATTTAGGTTCTTTATTTTGCACATACACAATCTACTGATTGGGTTTGTATAGTGAGTTGTAGGTCACTTTCACAATATAAAAGATATTTAAAATATATGTTGAGACTCTAGATATATTAGAGATGCTCATTAAAATATCCATGTTTCTCATCTCACTAACGTATTTAATGCCTTAAAATATTGACCCTAGGAATGAGGTGTATGATATAAGACTCTTTAGTTTTCGTAGGCTTTATAGGCCTTTCTTATGAATTGCCACTTCATAAGTCTATTTCATGATCTAAAAAATTACAGGTGGCACCATGAAATGTATAAAAATATTACCAAGAATTATTTAATGGTGGTAGGACAACCCAATGATAATAAAGTCTCCTTTAGTGTAATATTTTCATTCCTTTACTTAATAGTGTGGACCTACACATTTGTAAACCTGCAAGTCCATGTTCAACCTTATTTAGACAATGAATATAAAATTTATTAGTTTAATATACCCTTAAATCCTTTTAATTAATATATAAAATATGCTAATAATTTCAAAATACTCTTAGGACATCAAAATGCCACCCTAACAATTATATATACCTCGATAGTCCTACATAGTCTTCATGACTATATTTTGTGCTTCCTAAGCCTTGTGAATTTCCTATGAGCTTCTTTAATGATATTTTAATTATAGGATGTATATTGGAATGTTTATTTAGGTATTATTTGGATCATATTAGTTCATTTGGTCTTCTTAGGGTCTCATAAGTTCATCTTAGGCCTATCAAAACCTAAGGAGTGTTTGAATCCTTCTTAGACTTATGAATGCACATTTAGGTCTAAGGAGCTCTAAGTGTTTCTAAGGATCATGATAAACCATTATCACACCTTAATACACTTGTTGAGATAATTATTCACCTTTTTATGCCCTCAAACACCTTATAGACCATATAAATAATGAATAATTTACATTTCTAGATTTTCAACATGTGTAATCCACTTGTAAATGACCTTGAGCACACCACTAGGATCATTTACTTAGACTTGTAAGGATATGAAATATTTTGAGGAGATATTTACTATGTTAAAAATTATTTTGAAACACCTTATATTCACAAACTTCTCATGAAGTCATAACCCTACCTCTTTGGATCATATAAAAATGGAAACTAATGAGCTTATGAAGGGTTTAATAACTGTATACTATTAATATGTTACTTAGTGATCACATGTGATTATGGAGAATATATTATGTGATGTGAAAAACATTTAAAATCACATGTATGTATTAAATACTAGAGAAATCTCCAAACCTTAAGTGTAAACTTGTAACTTCACCCTATGAATATATTTTGCTCACTCACTATTTTGAATGTGACTTGATGATGTTAGAATAGAGCATGAAAAGGATAGTAATGAATATCATACACCAAGTTATCAAACTAAACTATGTTTCAAAACCCACTTCCTTTGAATAACTCTATTTACTTTGTTCACAGTCCTTATAGCCCTATTTTTGGGCTTTCTTTAATTTGTATGGTTTGTAAAGTGATCAATTAGAAAACCATCAGATAATTAAGATACCCTCTATTTTAATATATCTATTTGAAAGGTTATGGACCTTAAATCTTCCATTTTATCCCTTTCCAAACTCAATCTTTACCTCTATTTACCCCTATTAGGTCTCCTAGGTATCTTTTTACACATAGTCTCTATAATCCATACATAGAGGTATGTTAATTCAAAGTAGACTTCTGAATATAATTATATACATTGATACCAATGTTTACACAAATATTTTTCACTTTTTGATGGTTTAATCTCTTACTATGCACATTTTAGTATAAAAACCCTAGACAGGGTTTATAGAACTCTATCACTATCTGAGGGCTAAGAAAATTCAATTGTGAATGACTCATGGGGATTGTAAGAACTATGAAAGGTTATAATGATTTTTTTAACCTCACATAACTCCTTCAAGTCTTGATTCCTCATTTCAATCCATTGTCTTAGAATTCCAACTTAAGACACACTTGATTGGGCTTAAGAAATAACTCTCTCCAGGTCTAAATTCTATATAGATAAAATAAAAAACATAACGACCAACACAAAACATCAAGGAAACTTAAATAAATTCAATAATCTTACCTTAACATTTCATGACTCATGAGAACTAGTTCAAGGCTTATTCCTTTCTAAAAGCAATCACATAGTCCAGTCTTCTAAAGCATGCAACAGGAAAACAAAGTTTGTCTATAAAATGCTCATGAAAAAAAGAGTTTATTGATTTTTTATAAATATTTCAACCTAAAAAAATGTTAATTAAACCTTTAGGCACTTTGGATATAGCCTTCCAACTTCATTATGAACTATCTTGATAAGCATAGTTTGTAAATAGAGAGGCTCTCATAACACATGGGTTTGTGTATACATATGCATGAACACTAATAATTATATTAAAATCCATTGTAACTATAACCTAAAATCAAATTTAAAATCATTAAATAAAAGTTATATCAATTTTAAGATGTCATTTGATCATCTATTATGCTAAATTTAGTTTGTAATATAAGTCACCCATATAGGAATAGTGTCTACACTATGTGCTAATTTCATCAGGGTTCTCTCTATGTTATTTAACTCTTAAAGGTTAATTTTAAAAAAAACATATAATAACCTTAAATAAAACTTTAAAAAAATTATCAATTCCATTCTTACATCAATATAAATACATATGTAGTCAACAACATAATCAAAGACCTCAAAATAGGGTTTGTATTCATTCATTCAAACATCAGAGTTTACAAAACTTCATAAATTTTTCCATGCCAATCTTTTATATCATCCTCCATTCATATAATTCTAATGAAACCTCCCAAAAAAATCCAAAACTAACTCTTTTATTCCTAAAAATGATGCAGAACTAAATCTTGTTTCCTTTTGCCACGTAGAGGTCTTGTAGTTACATTACATTTTCTTGATTTTTACACAATATGACTATATAAAACATAAAAATAGGTTAAAAAACATAATTTTGGATCTCATACACTACCTAAACCCTTATTAATATGTAACACATCTCTCTTCTCAAATGCACAAAATTTCCTAAGGAAAGCTTAACAAGATTCAAAATTTAAAATAGAGGTTTTGTCAAGAAACACAATAATTCAAATTTCCTGCACCTTGAGAGAACCTAGATTGCAAAAATAGACTAATTATGACCTATAAAACCTATAGGAATCATAATAGAACAAATTAAGACAAAAATCAATCATCATTTGGGTCCTTATAGGGTGACTTGTATCATAATACCAAGATGAGAAAACTTTACCATAGGTATTGAGTGATGCACTTGGTAGATGCTCATATCTGCTTTCATTGAACCTCCTCATTAAAGGTGTCTACTTCAACTTGCCTCTCATATAGTTTAACATGTTATTAGGCCCCAAATTTTGGACTTATTTTATTCAAATCCTTGCATAGAATACCTGCACATGAAATAAAATTGTCAATAAAAACATGGTTACTACCATCTTCTTCTTGCTTTGATGGTGTATACCAATTTTATTCCTTTAGAAACTGATTCATATTCTCATTAACTCCATTATCAACTACTACTTCAAGTATGAAATATTATTTATTCACCCATTATTCTTAAGTTACCCTCTTCATTTCATGCACAACATCTTCTTGTTCTTTACATGCCTCATACATATGTAAAATCTTGGTTTGTTTTTGTACACCTTCAATATAGTTTCTCTCTATCTCTTTCATATGCAATGGTTTCATACTCCTTTTACATCCCTCATCTCCCATTCCTTCTTTGGATTCCAAAATCATATTAGGATGTTCCTTCATCTCCATCTTGTCTTTTTCATTCACTGGTTCCCTACTTTCATCAATGGATACCTGCTCATTACTTATACTTTTGTCATAGAAAAAACATATTAGAAATAAAATGTGGAACCTTCATGGATCTCTCTTGGTCTACCTCATTGGAAAATTGAATTTTCATATCCTTAAATTTCTTGATGTCAATCCCAAACCATTTCCTTTCCATCTCAACTGCAATCTCTATTCTATTGTCCTTTTTCTCATAATCTTGGTTTCCCTTCTCTTTTTGGTTATATTCTTTCTTAATCACTCTCCTAGGTGTTATGTCTTCTTTCTTTTAAAGACCATTTATTGTCATCTTAAATTTTTTTTATATCCCCCTCATGTCCATCTTTGTGGAATCATAAAGTTTCATATCAATTGATTCAAGGCATCTTACCTTATTTTATTCTTTTGGTGCTTTGACCTAACCCAAACTCTCCATATATTTTCTCCAATACTACTTTGTTTCCATCATCATTATCCTTTCATCTCTTTTTTCTCATTCATCCTTTAATGGGACAAGTGTGTGTACCTCCCCATGTTGATTGATGGTATAAGTGTTTACTTTGATAATGAATTGAATGCCTATAAAACTTCCATTGTCTCCCTAACAAAAAATGGAAAACATCTATGGGCATGATATCACACAACACTCTATCTCTATATCCTCATTTCTTGAATTCAACCCAACTTTGTTCACTTACTAGGATTTGATGACCATTTTGAACCCATAAAACCTTATATGGTTGTGGATGTGGCATCCTTATCAATCCCAACTTTTTCACCATCTCTAAAGACACAATATTATTAATACTATCTCCATCAATCACCAAATTACATACTTTACCTCTTGTCTTCCATTTTCTCTTAAATAAACTCCTTTGGGCTAGATATTTGAATTCCTTTCTCTATTGTAAAAGGATTATCCTCATCAGTAAAGACTCATTTATTGCTTGCCTTATTTCCTCATTAACCTATCTTTTACTCTACTGATGCATACTACTACCAACTTTCAATGGACACTTTGTTTCGCTATGACCCTCTCTATGACAATGCCAACATTGTGCCTAAAATATTTGTCTTGGTCTATGGATTATTGTACCTTCTTATCTTCTCAATAATCCATATAAAAATGGTCTAACCTTACTTACATGGTGTTTTAATCCTATGCCTTCTTCGTCTTCTACTACATGCACTTCTGATCTCTCTTGAACCACCTCTTCATTTCTTCTCTCACTTGTCCTTGGCTACAATGGGGTTACTTGACCTTGTTACCTATCATCTCTTTATTATCTCTCTATTTCTACTCTTTTTCCTATCTCTAAGATCATATTCAATGGAATCCATCCTCATGACCAATTTATCAATAAATTATGTCACTTGGTCGACCATTTTCTTGATCAAATCATCATCCTTGCTAACTCTCTCCATGGAGCATTGTCTTTGGTTCCCTATCCTGTATTTCACTTCAAAATACATGATGTTAAATATTTTTAAAATCCTATAGGAATATTTTACTAGATATGATACAAAAATTATGTGTATAATATACCAAGTTAACACACTAAACCTTTTTTTAAAACCCACTTCCTTTTCACAACTCTATTTACTTTGTTCACAGTCCTTGTAGCCCTATTTTTGGGATTTATTTGATTTATATGGTTTATATATAGATAAATTAGAAAACCATCAGATAATTTAAACACCCTATATTTTAATCTATCTATCCATAAGGTTATATACCTTAACTCTTCCATTTTATCCCTTTCCAAACTTAATCTATGCCTTTGTTTATGCCTATTAGGTCTCTTAGGTCTCTTTTTACACATAGTCTCTATTATCCATACACAGAGGTACATTAATTAAAATTAGACTTCAAAATATATTTATATACATTGATATAAATTTTTACACAAATATTTTTCTCTTTTTATGGTTCAATCTCTTACTATGCACATATTAGTATAAAAACCCTAGAAATGGTTTATACGCTATATCACAGTCTAAGGGCTAATAAAATTTAATTGTGAATTAATCATGGGATTTTAAAGAACTATTAAAGGTTATAATTCTTTTTTTTAACCTAACCTAACTCCTCAAAATATTTATTCCTCATTTCAATCCATTGTCTTAGATTTTCAACTCAAGACACACTTGATTGGGCTCAAGAAATAACTATCTACAAGTCTAAATTATGTATAGATTAAATAAAAACATATAAAAAAAACATTTTTTTTTGATTAAAATTATATAAATTAAATAATATTACATTAATGTGTCATGAATCATGATAAAAAATTCAAGGCTTATTCCTTTCTTAAAGCAATCACACAGTCCAGTCTTCCAAACCATGTAATAGGAAAACATGGTTTGTCCACTAAATTCTCATGAAAAAAAGAGTTTATTTATTTTTTATTAATATTTTAACCTAAAAAAATATTAATTAAACCTTAAAAATATTTTTATATAGTTTTCCAACCTTTTTATGAACTATCTTGATAAGCACAATTTGCAAATAGAGAGTCTCTCACAACATAGGGGTTTGTGTATACATATGCATGAACACCAATGCTTATATTAACATACCTTGTAAATATAACATAAAATAAAATTAAAAACTCATTAAATAACATTTATATCAATTTTAAAATGTCATTTTATCATCTATTATGTTAAATATAGTTTTGAACACAAGTCACCCATATAGGAATATGGTCTGCACTTTGCACCAATTTCATCAGGGTTCTCTCTATGTTATTTAACTCTTTAAGGTTCATTTTAAAACAAAAATACATAAAATTAAATAAAAATTGAAAAAATTTATCAATTGAATTATTTAATTAATAAAAATACATATGCAGTTAACAACATAATCAAAGACCTCAAAATAGGGTTTGCATTCATTCATTCAAATAATAGAGTTTACAAAACTTCATAGATTTCTTCATAAATTTACTCATAAAAATATTTTTTATAATCCTCCATTAATATAATTCAAATGGAACCTCCTAAAAAAATCCAAAATTTAATCTTTTATTTCTAAAAAGTATGCATAACTGAATCTTGTTTCCTTGTCCCATGTAAAGGTCTTGTAGTTACATTACATTTTCTTGATTTTTACACAATATGACTATATAGAACATAACCATAGGTTAAATAAAATAATTTTGGACCTAATGAAATTAATAAACCCATATAAATGGGTAACACATCTTGTCCTCTTCTCAAATGCACAAAATTTCTTAAGGAAAGCTTAACAAGATTCAAAAGTTTAAAATAGAGGTTTTGGTAGGAAACACAAGAATTCAAATTTTTTGCACCTTGAGACAACTTAGACTACATAAATGGACCATTTATGACCTTTAACACATATATGACACCTAATAGAACAAATTAAGACAAAAGTGTATCATATTTTAGGTCCTTATAGGATGCCCTTTCCTTAGCTAGGTAGACCTTTTTAAATATTTCATAATGGTCACCAAGATTCAATGAGTTCAAACTTGTGTACATGCTATCTAAAATAAATCTTCAAGGGTTCTGATAGGGTTTAAGACCACTTCATGGTCTTAATTATTGTTCATAAAGGAGGAGGATTATTCTTATTTAATAATTACATAAATGTCAATGCTACTAGGGACTCCATCTTTGGCCAAGATTTTTGGGTCCAACTCTCTTTGTGTTGTATAGACCAAACATGTGAATGTGGCCTTTATGAGCTTACCAAGAGCTTGATAAAGGTTACAATGAAATTTTTAGACTTTTTGGATTTATACAAGCTTTTTATTTATTAAGTTGATATGAGGGAGGTGAAGATACACTTATTAATGAATTTACACTTGAAGATGGATCCTTTATATCTTTACAAGTGACCAAAATTACCTTATTTGGAGTGATTCATCCTCTTTTGTGCATTTAAATGTAATAATTCATGACTTTGACCAATTCATGACAATATACACATTATAAAAATCTTTCATAATATTGATAAGTGTTCTTGCATGCATATTTCATCTTTTTCATCTTTGACATTGATTGGAAAAGCATAGACATATGTTAGACTTGACCATATGCACCTTTATTTTGCATGACATTTTAGTTAAAATTTACAAAAAAAACTTAACTTATCCAAACATGTATGTAATTTTCACATAAGGTGGTCAAAGGGTGGGATGACTTGAGAGACACTATGAACCTTTGAAACCTTTTGAATCAATTTGACATATCACGGTGTTGTTAGACAAGCAAAAGACTAAGAAGGATCATTACCTTATTGTTTTCAAAACTACCTTAAAGGTTACTAATCATGACTTACAAAGAGACATTCAAGGTGGTCAATCGAGATGTAGGTTTGATTGGCTAATTTTTTTTGTGAGCCTCTCGAATGATATCCAAAATTTAGCTAACATCTTTGGTGACCTCTTGGGGATTCATGTTTGTTAATCATGATTAGAATAATTAACTTATCCATCCATTAGGATATGGATTAAATTTACCTCAAATTGAGACATAATACTATCTTAAACAAGATGAAAAATTGAAACACCTAGTAATACACAACTCATAAGAGACAACACATAAATAAAAAAATAAAACAAGATAACACACAATTGTGCTAACAAGCACTTAGGTAAAACAAGGCAAATAACTAGTATGTATAAATAACATATATATCTTCATCCTTCAGGATAAAATATGAATCTCTTGAGATCACCATGGTACCATGAAATCAAATTGTCATATATTTAGTGAATTCTAATTAGGTACTTTTCATGGATTGAGAGCTTCCAACCACATTTTAAGATATTGGCATACTCATGATATCGATGGCCATCAATAAAACCTTCTTGCTTCATTCCCATGTCCATGAGTTGACTATGTGAGTCAATAAAAAATGCATACTCATCCAAAACATAGTTTTTAGGAACAAATAATGTCATTATTGCCTCATCAATAGGTTTTTATTGATTATCCATGGTCCCTTGAAGAGAGACATTATGTTTTGTGAGTTTTTCAACCTTCCCAACAACATACCTAGGTCATTTAAGATCCTCAAAATTATTTTAAATCTCAAAATATATTTTCCACATATCATCTTGATCCTTGAATGTAGTATCACCTCATCTTTTAATAGTTATTATATCTCATGTTCATCTTGAGGAGTGTCATATTCATCATTCCTTTCTATACCATGGGTTTTGACTTCTTTATGATTGTTGATCAAAATTTTTGGCTTGTTAATATCCTTAAACTCTTCATCAACAACTTCTTCTTTAGGTGAATCCTACCAATCTCTTCATACTTATTGAACATGTCTAATTAGGAATCCCACATCTTTAAGGCCTTATTGAACTTATTCATGAGACTCAATAAGGTCATTAAGAATGGTGTTATCTTCAAGGAATTTATCATGTATTTCTTGATAATTACCATTGGTTAAGACCACATTAATAACATTTTAAATATGGGTTATAGGTTTTCCATCCAAACTATCAAAAAAATTTCTAGTTCATCCCAAAAGGTAAATTATTATTTATCAATTGCTATCATGTCAAGTTCAAATTTAATTTTTCCATTCTCTTAAAGGACAATAGGCTGGTCAAATGCTCCACATGTTTAAAAAGATTCATGACATGGCTGCAATTTATCATCCCCAAGTTCCATCAACTACTCACTAGAAGAAACTATAACCTCTTTCAAATATTTATCTTATTTATGAGGTTCAATAAGGATAATAGTCAATATATCTTCAAGAAGACTTACATCATGTTCATCTACAATTTTTTCAACTATTATATGATTTCCCTTTCCTTCATTAATACTAAACTGGTCTTCCTACTCTTCCATGAAGAATGGAAGCTCATCTTCCCACTTAAGATATAACACCTCTAGTTTTTCTTGTTTTATCAAGCCTAATTTGTTATATTCTTCATAAACCTCAAAGCCACACCAACCAAGATGGTCATTTGTGACATACAAAAATATATCCAACTTTTGGATAAAAAGTAGAGATTTATGCTCATCCTTGAAATTTAATTTGTTTTATTCTCCACTAATGGGAGTGCTAAAGATGAACTTTGCTTCATGTTTACTAGAATCACTCTCTTCAAAAACTTCTTGAGATTCACATACAACTATAACATCCTGCCTCTCAAAGACAACCACCTCATCATTATTTCTTCACAATTTCTCCTTCTCAATTGAATTTCCATCTTCTTACCTCAATGTACTTGATTATAATTAATATAAGGAGAGGGTGGGAGGGTAAAAAACTTCATTATCTTTATTCAAACCTTCTAGTTTCCTTCTAACTTGGTATTTTAGGAGAACTAGGCTAATTGGATGCTTCTTGGATTTATACAACTTGAATGATAGATGAAGGACTTAGGGGTTTATAAGCCCTCTTGGATTGACCTCCAACATTATTCCTATCTACAGATCTTGACCTCTAATATGAATAACCTCCTTACAACTTAGAAAGACTTTTGGTGTGACCTATATAATCTCTCCTCTTTATTGACTTTGGATTGTCATAGGAGAATATTCATTCTCAAGGATTGGGATGGTATAATCAAGGGTCATATTCTAAGAAGGCCTCCAAGCTAAAATGGTCTTGGACTCTTGAGGAAGGGTGAAAGGATTTGGAACAAACATAGGTTTATCTTAGGGACTACACATCTTAAAACTTGGAATATTATGATAGTGGACTCATTAAGATATTCATTGAGTTTTTTTTGATGTTGTATTGCAACTCAGAGGAGATTTGGAGAAAAAGAAGGTTGAATTGGGATAAGAGAAGATGCATAAGACTGACTTAATTGAATTTTTTCTTGTTCCTATCTCATTAGCTTATCTTCCAATATAAGACTAAATAAATTGGGTGTTTTCCTACTCCTATCTCATTATCCTATCTTCCACTAAGTGTATAAACTTCTTAAACTCTAGATTTTCATTGGTTGGCTAATCTTCCTTCTCAACACCTACCCACACTCTCCAAAAACTTTTTAAGAGATTTTTAACCTCATGAATGGGATATATAAGAGAAACTACACCATAATATACTTATCTATCATTCATTGTCATCATATTTACAAGATCTAGTATGGTTTGTTTAAAGATGGATAAAAGTGAATAAGGATTAGTATAGCTTTAACATAGTTGATTAGAGGGATAGGTGGGTTGTTGTTAAACATGGCAAACAACTGTTTAAGGGATATTTTAGTAGAATCGATAAAAAAAATTAATTTTAAAATATTTATATAAAGGTACACAATAAGCATTTTGATCAAATGAGTAATGATACATACTAATTCTCTATTTTAACAAACTTGGACTACCTATACCAATAGAGATTCACTTGGATTCAGTACTGGTTCTTGAGTTATTACCTTTAAAGGCTAATGTACTGAAGTAAAACACATAATATTCCTTAAATGGATGATAATCATGTCCCATTAGTCATGTTAAAACTATTATAGGTCAAAATTTCACTCGTGAGATGGTGTTTCAAGCCCTCTCACTTGATCAATATAATGGGATTAGTCTTAGGATGTGGGTGACCTCTAAGTAGACTAAGCCTCTAAATTATAAGGTTAGCTCATATTAAGGTATTAGTTAAGCTCAAAATACTACACTACTATTTTGAAAAGGAAAAGGGAGAAGAATTACATGAGATAAAACTAAGGGCTTGGTACACTAAATCAATTGATCACTACTAACCAATTACATGTGCAGACATAGACCATGAGACTAATATAAACATATACTACTCCCAATATGAATCTCTCACATCAAAATTTCAATGTGGAGGTTGTGATAGATATTTAAGCTAAGAGGAATAATAAAAATTTATACAATGACACTAATTAATAGATAAAATTAGTCAACCCTAACACTTCAATTAAACCTTTCATATGAACTACAAAAGAATTTTTCAAACTACATATAGGTGTTAGGATAGGACAACATGTCAAGGAAGATAAAGAACATCAATAAAAAAATAAAATATCCATAAATACACACTAATTACAATAAAATGAATAGGTAAACTATTAGTATTTATTGATCTAGGGCATAAAAATGAGTTGGGCTTCACTATACTTAGGTGGAAGATCATTTTAAATCCAAACAAGGTTATATATATAGATAATGAGAGGAGAGATAAAATGGCAAAGTAGAGAGTCATTGAAAAGTGTCACATAATTCAAGTAAATTACAAGGCCAAATTGAATATTCTAAGTTGATTTATATCTATCTCTTTGACATTTGTTGGATCAATTTGATGAAGAACTTTACAAAGTGGCATAAGAGCTCTTATTTGGAGAGTTACAAACACTTATTGAAAGAGAAGTTACATTTAGTAGATTAGCACATGTCATATTAGCCTCATGAAGAAAATAACATGAAATTATAAGATTATCAAAGCTCCTCTATCTTCCATTGGAACATTTTATTGACTCCTTTTAATGGTAGAGACCTCCTTAATCAGCCCTATAGGCTTACTAATCTATTAAGTCTAACTTGCTTAGTATTATCCATTGGAACATCAATAAGATCTCCATGAGAACTTATATAAAGGTTTATGGACCTTTATAAAAGCATGAAATCCATGTCATGATATGACCCATGGCCTTCAATTTATTTAAGCATGCTTCTATATCTCTCCTAGGTGATTATATCACCTTTTCACAAGCATTTATATAAAATCTATGGACGATAGACCTATATGAGTAATCTTAAAATAAAAATAATGGGTTTTAATGTATGGTAATAAATAGGGCTCTCCACACCAACCTATCTAATGGTATTCATCAACTCATGTGGCCAAAACCCTATTTTAGGACAAAAAACTTATAAAAACACAACATCAAATGCATATGTATAGGTGAAAGTATAGGAAAATCTCATTGTGAGGATATTATTGGAGTGAAGAATTATGATCAGATGTTTTCAAGGTAAATTCAATGAATTTTTTATGTTGAGCTCTTATAATGGTTTTAGGAGGGTTTATACATACTTCGGTTATTAACGATAGTTCATAAAGGTTAGGGACTCAACCTATGAACTAATGAC